>BJBW01007726.1:0-41191 GCA_004320125.1 Scolopax mira
CTCACCAGTGCTGAGTACAGAGGCACAATGACTTCCCTATACCTGCTGGCCATGCTATTCCTGATACAAGCCAGGATGGTATTGGCCTTCTTAGCCACCTGGGCACACTGCTGGCTCATGATAAGCCAGCGGTCCGGAAATAATTTTATCTTGAAATGAATTATTCTAACAATGCTGCAGTTCAGTATTAGTAATACTGTAATTAGAAAAATTGCATTTGGGTGAGCTGCTCATTTTTTTATAGTATTTAGATACAAAAGAATATTTGAAATGGACTGTCATGTTCCAGCTGCAGTCTGTAAAGAAATAGCATCATAATATTATCCCAGCTAGTATAAAAGTATGAGTGATGAGTTTTTCATGTCTTTACCCATCAAAAGGAAAAGATTCAATTTGACCTGAAGAACTTCTTCACTTTGCTGTCAGCTGTTGAGCTACTGTTGGTTTTTTGGTGGTTTTTTTTTTTTCTTTCTTATCCCTTCTAAAGTTGCTTTTGCTAGGTTGAGGAATCTTTGTTGTGTTATGGAGGTGAGACGAAGGTCTTATGACTTCAAAAAAGTGACTTCTCATCCCTGCCAGTCTGAAATCCACCTGGGAAATACACAAAAGAGTAACCCTAACGTTCAATGTGACAGCCTTGATAAGTCTTGAAGTTGTAGCCTGATAATTTGTTTTTATTTTGACAACTGGAAAAAAAAAAGTATGAAAACTTCCACAATGTCATTGGATCAGCTCACTTTGATTAAAAGATGTCATCTGGATGACAGAAGTAATTTTTAATTATAAGAATAACAGTCTGTGTCAGGTAGTTAAATGTATTTTTCAGTGGACTGGGAAGATTAATGTACTAGGTACTATCATGTCAATGTAGAAAACAGCAAGATGGAATCTTAGTGTAAATATGCTAAATGAAAAAAAACCACAACAACAACCCATGCTTCAGTTTTCACAAGGTCTAATGCATTGCTTTCTATTTATTGTAATTGACAAGCTAAAGAGTACTATTAATAATTAATTAAATGAGTGGTTTCTGCTGTTTTTTCTTTACCACATAAAAAAATACATAAATAGTGTTTACTTTTGTTCATATCTATTATATATTGACAATGTCATCCCATTTCTTTATATTCTGATCCCCAGCAGGAAAATTCTTGTGGGACAAGAGCAAAGAACAGACATAGGATAAAAGACCTCTGATTATGATCCAAGACTCCCCTATATCAAATAGCTATAAGAGCCACTTGCTGTAGCAATTTCCAGCTATATGTTTCCAGTTACAGACTTGTGTTTGGTTTCCAAGCCCTACGCTCCTCCCTGCTAATTCACCCAAGCAGACTCACCAGTGTCAGTTGTGGTAACACCAAGATACTCAGCACATTGACCAGCTGCCCAAATCCAGAGACAATAAAGTTCTGCTACATCCATGCAGTTCACTGTTCCTCTGAATAGTTGCAGACACAGGAGACAGGTATTTCTTTCATTCAGCTATGACATTACTGGCTACTCATTTGTCTGCTCTTCCTGTGAAGTCATCATCCTAACCACCCAGAATCAGAAGTTCTGGCAACCTCCCATGGATGCAACCGAGAGTCAATTACTCAACAACCCAGCAAGAGTAGTATTTGCTTCTACTATTTCAGTAGATAACTGAATGGTAATCTTTTCATCACCAGTATTTTGCCAAAATATATAATATCAGTGCATCTTCCTGCTTTTCCTGTTTGAGTTCTTGTGGGTTGGGCAATTGAATGTTGTTCTTTGTAAGTAAGTTATCTTTTGAATATAAAGAAAAATGATCCATATGATAGATGGTGGAGAAGAATATGAATTAAAAAAAGGTGTTAACAATGGATAGGGGCAAATTATGAAATCTGCTTTCTGGAGGAAAAGCTAAATATAACAGACTGTGACAGGAGAAATGAGAAAAGCAGAATTTTCTCCAGAGTGTGTCCTGATCTACATTTGTCCTTTAAGAAAATTTGTTTGATTAAACATCTCAAATTTAAATTTAGAAGATCTTTGGAACTAGATATTCATGCTGCAGACTTCCTTTCACTACTTTTTTGTCCTGTGTACTACCCTCTAATACAAACTCCGGGTAAATGGTAAAATCACTAGGTAAGAGCTGCTCCTCCTGGTCTGTGTTTTTTATATTCCAGATTCTCATTTCAGTGGGAATTTGGAATTTAGCACAGGCCAATAACTTTAGGATTGCAGCTAAGACGTTAGTAATTCCTTTGAGGGAGTGGAAATTTTGGCTGCCCCTGGATCATATTTAGAGGGCTGCAATTAGGCTGATGGACAGTCTGACCCTACTCCACATGTCACTGTTGACACCTGTGATCTGTCTGTGGGCTACTGTTCACATATCACAAGGGTAAATTAAGTGTTCATTTCTGCAGACCCTTTTACCTTTCTGGCAGGAGACATTAAAGCTTTTGTAGAAAAATAAAAAGAATGTGGCTTCTACCCATAAATTTTGGATACTGGAAACTGGAGAGCTTCTTTCAAATATATCACCTTTGAATCAGTCTATCAGAATGCATTTAACTGTTTCACAGAAATATTTTGGTATGCAGGCACATGTAGGCACATGCAACCCTCTCTATAGGTACAATATACCTCTTGGAATTCACATGAAAATAAAACTTCTTCAGCATGTGTGACAAGGTAGTGTGACCCTGATTTTTAATTATTTTTTTTGCCACCCAGGTGCTTTCAAATTTGTCTCAAGTTGACATCAGATTGTATCAGCGTAGCATGGCCAGTCATCAACTCCAGACACAGATCTGCACTCAGTGTGCTGACCAGACCAGTCCCTTGTTCTCACACTGGACTGAGAAATGTAGTGTTAAATGAAACACTTCACAAGTGACATGCTACATAACAAGTAAATGAGTTCCCAATTAAATCTAAATTTAAAGTTTTGTTTATCCTGGGTATGCTCAGAGGCTTAACAAAGCAGTTAATGTCATAATTCCTAAAATAAACAATTTATTTAATTGGTGTTGATGCTCTTATCCTTAATTGAGCCCATTACATTACAAAACCATTTTTTTTTTTTTGCTTTTATCTCTTTCTATCTCATTATATTTGTAACACTACGTTTGTCACCATTTTTTAATCGCAAAGTGGGAATACAAAGCCAGGGCATGTGTATTAATGGTAGTATTTATGCTGACCCAAATGCTCTCAAACTCTCCCATACCTTCAGCTGGACACATTTAAAAAACTGATTACCAGTTTCGATTTTATAATACTGAAACTATTCCTCAATTTGACCTCTTCATAATTTTCCCTAGTATGACACTGAGAATGTGTTTAAGATTCAGGCAAGGTTCTTAAGATTCTTAAATTTAAATAGCTATTTTGCAACTTAACCTCATCCTTGGCTGTGAAATACCACACAAGTAGATAGGCTTTGGTGCTAGCTGGAATTGATACCTTGCTACTAAACTAGCAACTGCTGTATGCTAACAATCATGGAAATCACAGTATTAATTGCTGCTTAATTTGCAGACCTGCATTATGAAAGTTGATATGGCAGATTTTTTTCTCAATTTCATCAGCTGAGTTTCTTAGGCAGAAGAGCATTTCTTGGGAGGAAATGTTCTCTATATATGAGACCAGGCCTTGTCCTTATACACAGAAGAGATCTCAAGAGATTTTTTTTAATTTTTTTTTTTTTAAAATTATAAATCTGCCAGAGCCTCATCTATGAGTTTAACTGCGCCACCTCAAATTTGTATTCTTAATTGAAGTAAATTATTACATATGATTCTCAACTATGATTCAGTTTACCTGAAATTTTAGTAGGAAACTTATAGTAAGTATAACAGCACTGCTAATGTCTTAATAAAAATTACTACAAATGTCAGGTACACTACACTAATCAGGTTGTTTTTCTTGTTATTTTGTTTGTTTTCTGTGTTTACAATCATGTGGAAACAGTGAAAAAATATTTTCATTTGGAAGGTCTAATTTTAGCTTCAGAAATAATTTTTCCATTGAAGATGGAAGGTTGTGTCCTTTCCTCATGAGCTTAAGCCACTGAAAACAGCTCAGGAACCTTCTGGTTGAGTCTAGGATTGAAGGCTATTTCCCACTGACAAGGAAGTGGGCAGAGGACAGCACACTGACAACCTGCCTCCAATATCACGGGCAACTGTAATTTAAGCACGACAGGATGAATTTTTCTGTGTAATACAAACCCCTAATTGGGTTCTCTAAATCAAACACCAGTTTTATCAGTGTCAGATAGACAAACCCGGGCATGTTGACTATAAGTGTAATTTGGTATTTCTATATCAAATAACTTGGACCCATGTAATTTCTTAATGTTAGCTAGGATTAATCTGTTTTGGGATTTTTTGGTTTGGTTTGGTTGTGTTTTTTTTTTCTTTTACTGCCATCAATAAGAATAAAGAATACCTACCTACTCTCCGTAAAACTTGCAATTTTAAGTGTAATAGGGAAATCATCTCTGGGGCACTGTGTTCTACCCTGGAAATGTTTTGATTTTATACTTTTCCTTAATGTGTGAACAATGTTATATATATTTTTAATAAAAAATATATTTTAGGAATTATTCCACACAGTGTTGCATTTTATGGAATAAAGTTACAACAGCAGTGATCTTATCTCAATTTATAGCTATTCTGCTATTGATTTCAATAACTTGGTCCATTATAGCATGTTTGTTTAATACTCTCTTTTTTGCCAGGAATTGCACTATTTAATATTTCATGTAATTGTCTAAGAGTAATAGAGCAGAAAGTCACATGAAGCACAATTTTGCTTCTTCTCCCCTTTTTTCTTTTCTGTCTTGCCTTTCCTTGTGATTCCTTGTTCTGTGTCAAACAACTAATTTATGAGCAGACTCCAAGTCATGTCTGGCCCGTTGATTTATTATTGAGCATTGCTGAAAGGAGACTGTCTATTTTGCATTTTCATCTTTGTGAATGACAAGCAACTACTGATTTTATATTACAATTTCTGTTTTTCTGCAAGTCTGTGGGTCACAATTATTTTAAAGTTCATACTGTAATTTGCATATTCCTACATCATGTCACCTATTCTTCACAAATATAATAAACTATAGTCTTAAATTATTTTATTAAGAACAGCTATGAGATCAGAGGTCAAAGTAATAAGTAAAATAGTTGAAGATCCTATTAGGAAAAATCAGGTTTTCGCATTAGTCTCTTGGTTAAGATATAGCTTCAGGCATTTAAATATATCAGTGTAAAAAACATCATGTAAACCAGAGATGAATAAAGGAATCTTTGCTTCCTACTTCACATTGATTTGGATTTTTTTCTGTTTAATGGTGTTGTTACATTTCAAGATTTAGATGAAGTACTACTCTCACTGCTATGTAAACTCATGCTAGCCTTTATGTTTTCTACATCTGCATACACATCTACACAGGTAATTTTAATTTAAGCTAATGTTCTATGAACACTGAAAACGCAGCAATAGGCAGTTGAAAACAACTCATGCAATTCAGTCATGAATGACAAGCCTTAGAAACAAACAGATGCTACAATTTCTATGTTCAGATGAGTAAAACACCTTTAGACAGAAAAATGTCATGTAAGAAAGGGCTGTGATGTATAGGTGTCCTTTGCATTGGCTATGATTCCAGTGTGGGTGTGGATCCACTGTTAGGCAGCATTACAGATATAAGAAGATGTAACATACTCTTCTTCCTCACATTAATTTAGCAGAGCACTCAAGTGCTTACTCAACATTAGACATTTAATTGAAATCCGAATGTCCTGTGAGTTTTAACATGGATTTGAGAACAGGTAAGTTAGCTTAATTTTCTGGCTTTCTCTTTTCCATCTGCAAGCTTGTGAGGGCATGATGTATTCACACCATCTCTGTTCTGACCAATGTACTCTTCTGGTTAACAAGTCCAGTTTCTCTAGACTACATAATAAAGATCTGAAATTCTAAAGAAGCCACCAAACAAGCTCAGCTTTCTTGTATCACTAGTGCTTTAGGCTCAGTTTCAGTTCTACCCATGTTTTTGTATTAAAAATAAATCAAAAAATACAATTAATCACAAAAAAATTAATAATCTCTTTCAGCACATTTGATTTTAATAGTCACTATATATGTTTTAAATTCCACTGCCATAAGCTGAGATTGGCTATAAGGATGGACAAAAATTAAAACCACTTTCCCTGGGAAATGTGAGATCTCGATGCTTGGAGACATTCAAAGCTCAACTGTACAAAGACTGAGCAATCTTATCTACCTTTGAAGTAAGCCATGCTTTTAGCAAGTACTTACTTGGACTAGACGATATTCAGATTTTCCTCCCAATCTAAACTACTCAAGGACTTAACCAATCTCTTTCAGTTCACTTTCAGTTCACCCTATGTCCTGCCCTCTTTCCTCTCAGTTTCTTCCTCCCTACAGTTTGTGTAACATATACAGTTCTGATGTTACTGACCTCACTACTTTCTTGGCACTTTCATTTGTTCCACAAAACTTGTCAGGGAAGAAAGGATATTCCAGAGGAGGAAGGAACTTCTTTTCATCTAAACTTGTAGCTTTCATGTTTACTGCATATTAATGTGCAGTAGTCTGATATGCCATCTGCCCCCCACACCAGCTGGGATCATTGCCTTCTTTATAATTTTCTCAATTTTTTTAACCCCTCAGGAAACAAACTCAAAAAAGATGGAAGTTTCCATTCTATTTTCTATTCCCTTTTCTCCTCATTTTAAAGACTTCTCAGGGGTTCCTTCATTATAATGTTACTTTCACAACATTACTCATGTTACTATAGTATCTTTGAAGTAGTATTAGCAGATAATAATTTTCTTCTATGTTATTTTTTTAGGAATAATACCAAATTCAGATTACTAAACTGTTTAGTTTAGTATTCTACTCAACATGACTATGTATATTTGCACTTTATTGTTAAAGCTAGACAGTAAATCATATTTTTTCATATTAAACTACAAGTATTACTACTGTTTTAACAGTGTTACTAAAGAAAGAGATGCATATGGTTTAATGACATCCTGTTAATGTATATTCTTTACCCAGTGAGTCTTAAATATTTGCATATATGCCGAAGAAAGAGACTAACCCCCAGATCTTTTATTTTATAACAAATGGAAAGGTGCCTCAGTTACTATCCCTCAATCAGTATGGGTTACTATGCCATTGAATGAGCCATTAGAGAATCCTCAACCTTCATTCTACTGATTGCTGGTTTAAAATTTGAATTAACTTCAAATTAAAATTCAATGCAACTGTTACTTTTAGTAACACTATTTCTGTTGAAGGCTGTTCAGCACTAATATTGAAGCAATACTGAACCTTTTACAGTCACTTTCATTATATAGACAAAAGAATATATATGCATGATTCTTTATCTCGACCTCACATTAGAGTTTACGAATACAGAAAACAGAGTCACCACATAGGGTGTCAAACTAAAATATGCACAAGACAGGGGAAAGAATTAGAACACATCATTGTGTGAAAAAGTGTGATTCTCTTTTTCCTGAGAAAAAAGGTAAGAACAAGAGTGAAGAAAGGACAAACAGACTTATTCTGTCGAGGTGGTGAGACTCTAAAATAATTAAGATAAGGGAAAAAAATAACTTGAAGATTCTAATTTATATAATTTATACATATATAATCAAATAATAATAAATGTGAGAAAGTAAAAAGAAGAAATTAGACTATAGAGAATTGGGAAACAGTTGTGCGTGTCAGCTTCAGAGGGAAATGAAGAACATGTTTTGACCCACAACAAGTCTCTGTGGGATTCAGCCTTTCTTTAATATGAGACTGAATGACTGAAAGGAATTCACTTATATAATATGGAATTGAAGAGGTAAAAAGGAAATATTGAACACATACATAGTAGATGAGAGGACTGAACAGAAAATGCAGGAATAATGGAAACACCTACTGTGATATCCCATAGGAAAGAATTTTGTACATATTAGAAATTATCTAAAATCTTATGGACAAGGTATTTCAATCTTTGGATTAAGAAACTTGAGTGTAAAGACACTCAAAGGTATCAATAGATTATAGCTACGGTTCTTAAGGTTCCTGCCTCTCAGAATTATACCCATTAACACAGAATTCAGTAGCATTATTTTGGATTTATACTACAGGGAAAGAGGAAGTGTTTGGGATTAATTTAATAAGGATAACCATGGTGTGGTTCTATCAAGTCAATGGAACATTTTGTATGAAACTTTCTTGATAAAGATTTGACCAAGTTCTTATTTATGTGTTTTTCTGGTTGTTACCTTGTGCTTTTCTCTGTTGTAAGAAGAGAGAACCCCCTGAACTTAGGAAAGAATAGAGCTTTTTTTTTTTAACAAACTCTTCAGATTTACTGGTAGAAGAAAAAAAAAGGCTAAAGAGTAATTTTTGCTTAGTTAGGTCATAGATGTATAACCTTATTTGGTGCAATTGTACACAGTTTACAAATATAGTAAGAATCAATAAAACCAGCTGCTCATGGTTATTTCAAGCAAATCTTCTGATCAAGATCAGCAAGACAGATCGAGATTCAAATGGTTCAAAATGCACCTGCCACTTTGTCTTTTTATAGATCACTAATATATTTAGATACTGCACTAGCAACTTTATCAATGTGAATTTTCTCTGCAAACATGTATTTTTTAAACTAATTAGGTTTTTATGAAAGAAGCAGTCATTTTCTACAGGAAGTCAGTAATCGTAAATCACTGGAGCTGCATATTAAGCATCAGTTCTTCCCACTTGCTCAGTCACCATATGGCACCACACACTGTGCTGAAAGATAATCACTTTATTGTTGGCTGGGTTTTTAATCAGATACATCTCATACTGTTTTGTTAAACATTGCCTTGCAAATAAACCAGCCTTACAATAAATTTTTGCCCTGGAAGAAAACATAAATAAGACCTAGCGAAACATAGCAAGGTCTGGTCAAAATTGAAACCCAAAATATAATAAAATGGTCAGGCATGAAATAATATAAAACATTATTTGGAATACTGCAAAGATGCACCAAAAGAAAATGGGTTGGGAGCTGGGGAATCCACTGAGCAAGGTGTCTGTATTCTAGCAGTAGTTTGCTGGCTGCATTAAGCTTGACAGCTGTTGCTCTTGGTGGCCATCAGAATGTAATCTGCACTACATGTAGGAGCTAATGGGCTGCTGTGGTCCACTCACACTGGGACCGTGCATAAGCAGTGATTTTATACAATTAGTCCTGCAGTTCTCTCCTATGGAATGGGAGTCCCTGGGTGTTACTCACCTCACATGTGACCCTGGGTGACACCTCCAGGTCATTGGTTTTGATTTTATATCGTACCCACCCCAAACAGAAGCTCTCTGACCACCCTGGCCCAGGTGCTCTGCAAGGGGAAAGGAATAGAAAATTTGACCAGATCTACATTTACATAAAGAAGGGAAAAAAGAAAAACGTGCACAATAAGGGGGAAAAACACCCTACTTAAAACAAGGTTTCTTAGTTTATGACAACGTTACCTAGGAGAAGTAGCTGAAGATTCATCCTCTCAAGTGACTGAAACAAGCACAAATATACAATGGGAACAGCCTGAGCTGAAAAAAGACAGATTAGGGATTCTTCTTATTTTTGATTTACATGAAATTACATACAATTAACAGAATGTTATGGTTATATAATCAAATGCTGACATTAACATTAGCTGTTCAACCTTCTCCAGACCATTTTGCATATGAATTGTCATGCATAACCCCTTAGGGACTGTCAGCCTGACCTCGGAACTGAGAAGGATCATGGAGAGGATCATCTTGACTGAGCTCTCATGTCAAGTACAAGACAGCCAAGGGATCAGGGCCAGACAGCATGGGTGTATGAAAAGGAGGTCCTGCTTAACCAACTTGATCTCTTTCTATGGCCATGTGACCCGCCTTCTCGATTTGGAGAAGGCTGTGGACATTGTCTACCTAGACTTTGGTAAAGGACTTTGACACTGTCCCCCACAGTGTTCTCCTGAAGAAGCTGGAGAATCATGGCATAGACAAGTCTACTCTTCACTGGGTTAAAAAATGGCTTGATGGCCATGCCCAGAGAGTTGTGATTAATGGGGTGAAATCCAGTTGGCAGCCAGTCACCAGTGGTGTCCCTCAGGGCTTGATTCTGGGGCCAGTCCTGTTTAATATTTTTATTGATGATCTAGATAAGGGCATTGAGTACACCCTCAGTAAGACTGCAGATAACACCAAACTAGGTGGGGTTGTTGATCTGCTTGAGGGACAAAGGGTTCCATAGAGAGATCTGGACAGGTTGGATCAATGGGCCAAGGCCAATGGCATGAGGTTTATTAAGGCCAAGTGCCAGGTCCTGCACTTGGGTCACAACAACCCCAGGCAGCGCTACGTGCTTGGGGAAGAATGTCTGGAAAGCTGCCCAGCAGAAAAGGACCTGGGGGTGTTGGTGGACAGCAAGCTTAACATAAGCCAGCAGTGTGCCCAGGTGGCCAAGAAGGCCAATGGCATCCTGGTCTGTATCAGGAACAGTGTGGCCAGCAGGAGTAGGGAAGTCTCTGTGCCTCTGGTGAGGCACTGGTGAGGCCTCACCTCAAGTACTGTGTTCAGTTCTGGTACCCTCACTACAGGAAGGACATTCAGCTGCTAGAGCATGTCCAGAAGAGAGCCACTAAGCTGGGGAGGGGTCTAGATAACAATTTATATGAGGAGAGAACTGGGCATGGTTAGTTTGCAGAAGAGGAGGCTGAGGGGGGACCTCATTGCCCTCTACAGCTACCTGAAAGGAGGTTGTAGAGAGGTGGGTGTTGGCCTCTTCTCCCAAGTGAATAATGGCAGGACCAGAAGAAATGGTCTAAAGTTGTGGTTTAGATTAGATATTAAGAAGAATTACTTTACTGAGAGAGTGGTCAGGCACTGGAACAGCCTGCCCAGAGAGGTGGTGGAGTCAACATCCCTTAAGGTATTTAAGAAACATGTAGACATGGCACTTCAGGGCATGCTCTAATGCCTGAGATTGTCGTTTTGTCTGTTTGTGGGTGGGTGTGGTATGTGTGTGTTGGTTTGGGTTGTGGGTTTGGTTTGGTTTTGTGTGTTTTTTGTGGGTTTTTTTGTGGTTGGACTTGATGATCTCAAAAGTCCCTTCCAACCATGAGGATTCTGTGATTGATTCTGTAATCCCAGTCCCCAGACAACCTCCTTTCTCTCACCTTCTGCAATCAGTACCAGATTATTCCTCGGAGGAACAGAGGCGGGTAGTGGTGGGGAAAAAACAGTTCCTTACTGAGGAATCTCTGACTCTCCTGGGATGGAACAAGTTCAGTGCGGATACAGTGTTCTGCAAAACTGCACAAGAAAACATCTTCAGATGGGGACATTAGGGAGAATCTCATGGGATGCTAAAACATTTCTGAGGCAAGGAGAAATTTTCTGTCAAGTGTTTTGTTTCTTTCCTAGACAGTGAAGGCACTTGAACACTCAAACATTTACGTGTTTCTTGGTCTGGACAAACCCAGCATATTTACTCATCTTTAGAAAGGACAAAAAAAGACTCAGGAGCTTGTTTTATCTTGCCTGTCTTCCAAGGAAATACCAAGACGATGTCTTAATTGATGCTTGTCTTCAGCTTACCTTAAAAAAAAACCCCAAAAAACCTGCAGATTGCATTAACATTTCAGGTAGAGCGTGAAAATCTCCCATTGCTATTTGACTTTGCTTTAGGTCTGTAACTCATCGCTATTTGAAGAACTGGATATCAATTCATTCTATGAGTGCTAGGTATCTTAACAAAAACCATGGGTCTCCTTATTTTTCTAGTTCATAGATAGTGCTCAATTTTAAGACTTTTATTAATAAGTGGATATAGCTAAATTCACTTGCACTGTTTGCACTTTTGTTTGCAAGTCCTGTTATTACTTTACATTTCATGTGAACGTACTGATGTTCACCAATAATTTATGAAAAGAGCAAATGTGTCACCCTGATATAGTAATCAAGGCAACAAGACAACTGCTATATAATGCCTTTTCTTCTTTGGATATTTGCTCTTAAGACACATGTATAACTGTGGACCATAATGAAGTAGACTTTTTCACTTCAGTATTCCCAAACATAACATTTACTGAATGTTTTTGCAATGTTTATATGTAAATACCAGCTCTAATTCCCTAAACATGTATCTTTTGACTGTGGGGACAAATGTTTCATCTTCCATATCCCCTATTTTTTTACTTCATTATTGAACAAATTTGGTTTACTTGACAGTTTCTTGGAATATTTTTTGATGGATAGTCTGTATAAGGAAATGAATAGCAGGGCAAGGTAGAACTTTAGATATTAATATTGATGTTATTCATCATTTCAACTGTGTAAAGCATTCTGGAAGCCTTGTTTTTTGTAATGAGAGAGAGAAATGTTTCAGAGAGAAAAGGACTTACTATATTGGCAGGAATACCTCTAGTTGTAGAATGAATAAAATTGCCATTTTCCAGTTTTATGTCAAGAAATTTCTTCAGTATTTGTTTGGTACTTTTCTCTGGTCTTTCCAGTTCTTGCAGGATTGAAATGACTGGGGAAGAAGAATTCCTATTCTTGTTTTCCTTCATAAGAACAAAACTTTTCCTGTAAATAAGTTTCCAGTTGGTTTATTACTGGTTCCTAGCCTGAAGCAAACCAGCTAGACCATCTAGTGAATAAATACTGATGTGAAAGAGAGGATAGTGCACATTTGGGTCCATATGATACAGACAGTACAAATGCAAATATAAGAGTTGACATTTGTATGCTCATACACAGAAGCTGGGGTAGCCCACAGTACACTGGGGATGCAACACACAGAGAATGGATGAAATGTGCATTTTCAGTTTGACAAGTGGAGAGACTGGCATTAAGAAATCATTAGTGTGCCTTAGTGTTTAAGGGGCCTCAGAAACCTGTGGAGTTAAGGAGGAACATAGGAAAGATGCACATGCATTATCTTTCATAAATCCTGAGGTTCTGGCACTGCTTATGGCATTAGCCAAAGCCACTTGTGATTATGGCAACATGTTCTATGACATCTAGATATATCTGTTCTTTAGAAAATGGTTTGCCATACAGGAGTTTCTGTGTACAAACTTGATTAATCTTTTATTCAAGGAAATTCTCTGTCAGCTGCCAGGATATTGGAATAAAGAGCTTGGCTCTGGGGAAGTTCTCTTGACATCATATATATTTGAAAGGAGTCTCTGGCAGATTGAACTTAACGATTTCTGTGCCCAATAGCACCAGACAGAGGGGCTCCGGGATATGCTCTGACGCATAAAAAATGTTGAAATCGGCCTTAGAGCTGATGGAGATTTGGGGCTAGGTCTTAAGTTCTCTCCATTCCATATGCTGTGTATGTTTGGTGGAAAAGAGTAGTGGGAGAACAGATGATGAGAGTGATGTTTGTTTTTAGGTATTCACTGATGCATTACAAGCTTTAATTAAAATGATCAGAGCAACTTGTCTTCCTCATGCCAATTTTTGCTTCACAGGGAACTTAGTAAACAAAAGCAGCATAAACTGCTTCTTACTCTTTAGTTTAACTGTTCATCTCAAAAGTGTATTTGTCTCTGTGCAATAATACTGTCATATTTCCAGTTGATAAATATTTATATAAAATATTATATAAAATAAGATATTTGGAAATTCTGTATTCCTTCTCTAGATCCAAACATGAGCCTAGCATACCTCAGACTGTGAAAAACTGCTTGGGTTTTTTTGCTGTGTTTTGTTTTTGTTTTTTTTTTTTCTTAATTTAAAGCTAGGGCTGAGAGCTATTCTGGGTCTATAAGAAAAGGATTTCTCTCTCTCCTCATGGAATTAGTCTCAGCTATCTCTTGATTCCTTGACATTACCAGTACTCACTACTTCAGGATTGAATGTTGGCAGTTAAGTCCAGACACTGTAATCATAAGCATGCCCCTTTGTAGCAGCAAAGGTCTCAGGAAGTCTGAAAGGAGAAGTTGGGAGAGGGTTGTGGGATGGCATGAAAAATGTGCCAGGATGAGGGGGGCTTCCTGGTACTTTAATATGTTTGTAGGCTTTAATGTTTTGTTGCACACCAGATAATAGGGCTGTTATGATAAGAAGGTTTCCCCAGGAAAAGGGGATGATATTTCACCAAAGGAGTGTGAAGCTCCTTATTGTCCAGTGTAGATTTGCATAGTCTTAGTCATATAGAGGTGAGTAACTATATGACTAATGCTGTTGACTTCTGCAAGTTTAGTCAGTGTGTGAGTAGAATTCCAATGTTATCTGAATGTGATATCAGGAACAGCTGCTCATGGCAGTTCTCCCTACCTTTCCTTCTGTACTTCAGCACACAGAAAGTTAAAAACTGATTTGCTGGAGTCATCTCTCCTTTTTTATCTCTCCTTTTATGAGATTTTAAATCTGGAGCCTGCAATTTCCATTAGAGACCTAATTGAAGTAAAACCATCTTGTGTTGTACTTCTATTTTCCAGTTGTACCAACTATTTCCCAGTAGTTCCAGTCATGTGAAACATTTTATGTTTTGTTAGAAACACATCTCAGAGAAAATTTCCACTGAGTAACCCTGTCATTCTTATCACAGAAGAATAAAGTGTCTATCTTGGAGAAACTCCAAGAAAAGTGATTCTTACCATTCTTCATCATCTTGCTTTGTTGCCTTAGTTGGGCACATACAAAATATTGCTTTTGCAACCTTTTCCTTTAGGAGTGTAGTTCATCTTGGAACCACAGATGATGTTATCAACTTACCCAAGAGACAACAGGCTACTAAGTAGTTCAGGAGTATTTATTGTAATAACATCATTGCCTTATTGGTAAACATCATAGAGCAAACTAGATGTAGACAAAATCTACATCTGACATCTTTGTTTTAAATGGTTTACTTTCAACCCAGCTGTGCATCTAAACCCTGATTAAAATAAATTTAGATTGCCTAATAAGAGTTGCTTACGCAACACATCTGAGTTTGCATGTAATTAGATGCAGATCTCCTCCCATTTTTCTTTTCTGGATGCTTAGTGTAATGCTTTCCTGGCTTTGCTTAATGCTTTTTGGTTTAGGAACACATTGTAGGAAAGACTCTTAAAATTTCATTCCTTAGTCTGACTTTTGCTTAGATCCTTAGTGTATTTTAACACCAAACTACTCTGCTTTTGATCTGGCCTTATTCCTCCTGAATTGTGTTTCTGGCCCACCCTTGTATTAGTGGCCATAGCTACCTGTCTACTGGTATCCCTTTACTAGGTGCTTACAGATAGTTGCTTACTTCGACAGGTACAGACCTTTTCTACAATAAAATACATGCTTTTCCTATCCCCGAGCTCTTTTATTCTTAGCTATGGAGACTTGTCCCTCTTTTTTTTTTAAGTGCGGGGGAATCCATTTCTCCCTTCTTAAGCGTCTAATAATTATATTTTTAAAAGTCAACTTGTTGCTTGAAACTTTTAATAATCACTGAAGAGAATAGCCTCTGGAGTGGATGACTTGTCTCACCCAAAGAAAGCTTTTTAGAGCAGGTCAATGACCCATCATTGATGAGGAACTTATTGTCTATGTAGGGAGCCATTGGCAACTAGAGATGATTAACCTCTCAGTCCCTGATCTTCATCAGAATAATTCAGTCCTAGGAGTGTGAAGTAGATGTCAGACATAAATATGATCTTTTTGAGTAGACATTACTATATTAACTAAAAGTGACAGAATACTCACTCAGCAATGGGCTCAAGCTGGAATATAAGAAGTTCCATTCAAATATGAGGAAAAACTTCTTTACGGTGAGGGTGACAGAGCCCTGGAACAGGCTGCCCAGGGAGGTCATGGAGTTCCCTTCTCTGGAGATCTTCAAGACCCATCTAGATGCAGTCCTGAGTGATATGCTCTAAGCATTCCTGCTTTAGCAGGTGAGTTGGACTAGATGATCTCTAGAGATCCCTTCCAACTATGACAATTCCATGAATATTAGTTTTTTGGTTCTTGATTTCAAACTGAGATGGGTCACTATGTGTGATTGTCTCACAGTAAGGCACATACAATCCATATACAATCTGTGCCCCTGAAGTACCGAGGACTACATAGAATTGAGACAATACTGGGAAAATGGGCTGGAAAGTAATTCACTGAGAATCACAGATGTAACCTGGTCTTTATGTGATGAACAAAAGGATGTAAAGAGAACATAGCAGTTGAACAACAGGAAACTTGCCTCTCAGAAGACAGTTCAGGGGCAGTACCACATGACTCCCTTTTACATTCATGATAAATGTAGAAATCATTTTACCTGGACACTTTTACTTCATTTAGTACATTTAGGTGTGAAATATTACCATGCAAAATGGGAAAAATTTAAAGTTGCCACTTAGAAAAATAAATAAAACATACAATGATATTAATATTTATAACTGATAGCACAAAGAAGACTGGTAGCAGCTAATTAATGCTCAGTGGTATGAAAAGGTCTGTATGTTGTCCCGGTTGGACAGCAGTCAATGAAATTGGATTCTAAGTTGACTAACGTCTCTCAGATGTCACGTTGCTCACTACTGTCATGCTGGCTTATTACCTGCATGTGATATATACCCTTGGTGTATTGGTTTTTAGAAGGTCTTTTTTTACACGATGGCTGTCCTGACAGGCAGATGTGATGTTTTGAGACAGATGTGTTGGAACCAGTCTGTCAATGGTTTGTTACTTGTTTTAGAGACTTTTGGTTGTCCTTTAACTGCTTTTTGAAGAACTGTGACAGAATATATGAAAAACTGTATTTCATTTTAATTTGAAATCATTCCATAAATACAAGTTTTCAATGAAGACAAGCACTCTTTTTAATAATTGTATTAACGATGGAAATATTTTATTTTTCCTTGCAAATTACAAATAATAGATGTACATAGAGCTTTCATGATAAAGGTAGTAAAATTAACATAGATAATGATGTTTTACACTAAAATTATTGATTTTTTTCCATTGCAAAATTGAGTAGAAACATTTATTTAAAATACTATGATCAGCAAACGGCTTTGTTTGACTGTGTGACTGTCATTTAAAGAGATAAAGTCATCAGAAATGGTACAAAATACAATATAAATTATAACTAGTATGTTCATTTCATTCTCATAATGTCTGCTTGGCTAGTGTGTGAGGAAATAAAAATGAGGAAGAAACTATAAGTATGTGTAAGTTAACTAAGACTCCTTTCCTATTATTAAATCCATCCTTTGTCATTCTTTTTATTATTTTTTTTTCCTGATCCTTGGCATATAAGCTACTCTCACTCAACCTCCCACATTTGTCATACGGCAGATCTGAGTAGGCTTAGGGGAATAATTTAAAATATGCTTCTAAAGATTCTTGAAAGTATTTTTATGGCCATTATGGAATGAAGCAGTAATGATTCAATTTTTCACAGACATGGGAATCTGAATACATCTCTGTTTATATATAATATTTCATTTCATTAAACCCTCATTTCAAATACAGGTAATTTATTAGGACATCTTTCTGAGTAAGAAAGAATGAGCTGACATGTATTTCATGTTCAATTTATATTTTTGTATGCTGATCTGCTCATCAAAGTGTGAGGTGTGGAGCATCTTGCTGAAGTGTCAGAAAGTTCTGCTTCTGGAAGGTCTGATTTTGGTGGAGAGTTAATGGAGTAGACATCAGGAATCTGGAGTACTTTCATAACTTTGTCACTAGCCAACTCTGTCATCTTGATCACATTAGTATGAAAGAAAAAACTTTACAGAACAATGAAGTAGAATTAAGATGTTTATATTCCATAAAATCTGCTTAGATTTTATACTTGGTTTTCTACCATATCAGCCTTATCTTTAGATAGAAAGTGGAGCTCTGCTCCTTCATATGCTTTGGTCTTAGCAACATTCAATGCAATGTGGTACTGCTAAAATACATCTGGAGCCTTGTGTGTAGGGAACCATATACAGAACAGACAATATCACAGTGGTAAACTAAGTTCAAAGCAGGCAGGGATGGTTTTCCCTGTCTTGAAATGAAAGGAAAGTGAAATGTAGTTAGAAATAAATGTTTTGCTAAAACATAGGTATGAGAGGGTCAGGAAAGGTTTTGAGTGCTGTTTCAACACTAGAATCTTTTTTGTTTAGCACTAAATTTTCTATAGCATTAGTCTTTTGTTTTATGCATGTATGAGCTGTATGTATTCTATGACCTGTATTCAAATATACTGAAATTCAAATTAGACCTTCAAGTCCCTGTATAATGTTGGTAAAACTGATGGTTTGTGGATTTATATTTATTTTAATTGAATCACAGGGTTTTACACTGATTTTCATCTAGTATTTTTCTATATGTTTTTCTTTACTTCTATTTTTATAACCTGATTTTATTAATCTCAATTCTTTGTAAATTCAAAATGAAGAATGGGAAATTTGTTAAACTGACAAAAAAGTACATTTCTTTATATATGGATTTTACCTTCTGTCTCCAAAAATACTGCTTCAAGAAATTGAATAGCATGTTCTGAAATATCACTTCTCCAGTAGCATCAAGCCCAGAAGTGTCATCCTACACAGACACTGCAATTGGGTGCAACATGAAGTGCAGCAGGCACAAAGGGAAAAGGAGGCACTTCAATATAACTGAGCAGAAAGAGATCATTTAGTTCCTGACAGCTTGGGTAGGTAAAAAGGGGAACATGTAGGAAAGGAATGCAAGAACAATGGATGCCAGAGTAATCAGACTGCATTTGTGAAAGCTCCATCACTTCCAGGAGGAGGAATGTATTGGATTCTTGCCCCTCATCCCTTTTTTCACATGGGTGCCTCAAAGGACAGAATTTTCTGGACTCAGGAAACCTCCTATCACTTCATGGTGTGTTACAGTGACACTATTTTCTTATTGGTGTCACAGTCTGTGAAGTTACATGGGACATATGCATTCTGCTTTTTTCTTGCCTCCCATTTTAAGCTATGCTTCAGTTAACTTCCCCATGTCTTTGGTTTTGTACTTCAAAGTGTAACTGATTGAAAAAAGCAAAGAACTGTTATAAGACTGTAAGAACATAAGAATTGCTATATTCTGTCAGACAACAGGTCCGTCAAGCCCACTATCCTGTCTCAAGATGCTGACAGCATATGGTGCTTAGGGAAAGAGTTTAAGAAATGGTGAGGAAAATGCTTTGGTCTCCCTGTCTCATTTCATTCCATTAGGATATTTAGATTCAAATATTAATTGTAATGTTCTATCATATTTACATGTGTCACAATACATAGACATTCAATACCAAAAGAAATCTGGTATGATACCAAAAGTTTCTATTAATAATTTGTAGTGATAGTAAATTAAGGAGAGAAATTTCTTTCCAGATCTTCACTTTGTTGGTCTTGCACTGCATTTTGAAGATTTAATATTTTCTATGAGATGCTGCATCACAGGTCTCATGAGTTCTCTAATACATAAAAACAAATGCAGGTTTATGATTTGATTTTTTTGTTACAGATGCTTCATGGAGCCTATATCACACTTTCATGTGTGCTGTGAGAAATTCCTTTGTGGAGAAATACTTTGGGAACAGTATACCAGGGATACTTAGGAGATATAAAGCAGGAATAAAAAACACATGTAGACAGATTTAAAACCTATTGGAAAGCTAAGTAGTGCATATAGTTTCTGATTTTCAGTGGGTAAATATCACTTCTTTTGGATGCCTGTGCCTTTAATGACTCTTTTTAGACCATGTTTTCGCCAAGAACAGTTGATCCAGAGGATCCTTCAACCTGGTATTTTATGATTGATTCTGTGATTGATTTTGATATTCAGATACCCCAGTATAAATATGTGTCTAATTTCTTCTTTTGATGAGAGGATGTGGTTTCTGTTGAATGAGAAAGTTTAATATTGAACATGAAAACAACAAACAAAAGTTAAATAAACTGTTTCGTCTGCTGTATTCTCTGGATCATTCGAAAGTTAAGATTTTTCACTTTCTACTTTTACACCTGCCTCTGGATATTTATAACTGTTAATGACATTCAGTAGGTTTCATGAACAAAGAACATTGTAATGAGGACTGAGCTGTTGTGTTAATGCTGTTATTTTCTTTCTCACTTTTTAATATAATGTACTAAATAAAATCTTAGTCACTAACAATCACTAGTAAACTAGCATCACAGCTAAATCCCATGGGGATATTTTACTCATACCTTGCATAGAATATATAGCATTAAAAGCTTTTAAAATCTTATTGCTTGCCATTAATTTTAATAAAAACACTTCACATCTACTATTTTAGTTTTAATAAAAAGAAAATTTCATTTTTTGTGTGTGTGAATAGAAATTAAGAATTAACTTTTTTGATTCATGCATTATCAAGAGGGATTAACTCAATGATTTATTCATTGTTTTTTCTAAGCATTTCATTAGAATTCATTTTCTTCCTAGAAATGACTGAAAATTATTAGGGTAAGCAAAGGTGGCAAAACTTTACATTTTGAGAACTGCTCTAATAGAAAAATGCACAGATTCACAATATAATGGGTTTGCAATTATTAAACTACACTTGTCAGTATGTAACTGATGGTCATTTCTATGCCTTTTATTTCTTGTATGCAATGGAAATGGCATTGACAGCAAAGTGGTACCCGTATCGATTCTCCAGAATGGACACCAAAATCTACATCTCTTATCTCACACAGAATCTGCCATCTCTCCTCTATCACCCGTCTTTTTGTGCTACTGTCTGTTAAAATAATACATATAAACTTAGTTATATTTCTGTGGCATGAGAAGTTCCAATTTAATACAGTTTTATTGAGCACATCAAGTTTGTCATGGTAGCAGCCTTTATTGTTATCTTAGGTTATATTCAGGTAATGAATGGTTTAAAATTTTTGTACCAATATTTGACAAATCTAAGCATGGCTGCTCAATAAAATTAAAGAAAAAGTAGGCTGAAAATCACTGAATTAGACTGTATACATGATTTAAAAATTCATATAAATACAAGAACACCATCATTCGTCTTTAATTTGCAATTATTCTCAGTTTATCTTTCCTGCAGGAACTTTCTCTATTGGATCTCACTAAAATCCTTTATTTCAAGCCCTTATTCATGTTGTACAGAATACTTTACCTTTCTAAACATTTCTTGAGACATAAATCAGATACCATAATATTCACAATTTAATCTCAGTCACTTATAATTATTCTTTCCCTTCTATGCTGTTATTCTATAAAAAAATATATTCTATAAAAAATTTTATTCTATAAAATATTCTATAAATCTATAACAAAATGGGTGTGCTTTATCAACATATTGCCAAAATTACAAGATCCTTTCCACTATGTTTCTTTATAACATATCTATCAAAATATATTAATACTTATTTAATCCCTTATTTTTTACAGAGATACTAAGATGGTGCATACATATTACTTACAAATGCAGGGATGAGCACATGCTGTCTGTAAAAGGGGTGAGAGTGGTTGATGACAATGACAATTGTAGAAATTTGCACAGGATTTATAACATCTGTTTAATTGTCATAGAATCATAAAATCATGGAATACTTTGAAAGACCATCTATTTCAACATCCCTGCAATGAGCAGGAACATGTTCCACTAGATCAGATTGCTCAGAGCCCCGTCCAACCTGACCTTGAATGTTTCTAGGGATGGAGCTAAAAAATATAAATTATTATGTGCTAGGATGGAGGAAGCAAAGGAGAATGTATCTGGAAATGAACTATCAAGGAAAAGACTACATCCAGGTAGTATGAATGATGTGAAAACAGATATGCTCGACTTCAGTGAGATGCTGGGGGAGACAGATGTACTCTGAACACAAATAAAAGGTAGATTCAAGACTCTACAGTAGTGATGAAATAATAAATACTGCTTTATAGTGGACATCAAATTGTGGCCGCAATAAAATTACTACATTCTTTGTATCCTTATCCTTTGTATCCTTATCAGTAATTTTATTTGAAATTAGATTTTAATTATTTTATATATAATATTGCAGCCAAAATTCCCTGGGCCTATTCTCCTAAGTATCTTCAACTTGGAGATAATACTTCCCAAAGGAGACCAAAGTAGTAGTGTGTTTGATTAAATATCTTATTGGATCAATGCCTTGCAAGCACTGCTTTAGCCTTAATTGAAAGCTCATTCTGCTTAGATAGGGTTATTAATTAGATAGAGTTGTTGCAAGTTAGTCGGAAAAGCTTAGGTATGATGAACAATGTTAAACAGAATAACATCTGGTGCTAGTAACATTCTCAGTATTGGACGTTAATGATGCTTTGTCTTAAGGACACATATTTACTAGACGACATTCTTAAATCTTTTCAGTAAACTAGATTTGTCAAATACTTGTGGTTTTTGCTGTTTGATTTCTATACCTATGTATTGAAGGGTCTGTACAGGAGAACTGAACATTTATTTGAAACAGAAAATGAAAATTTAAACCACTTTTTTGTAATGGGCTTTTATGAAAGGATGAGAGCTTGGTGATTTTCTCTGTTGTTTTCTGTGTAATGTTATTGTATCTGGTCTAACTGGTAAAAAAAGTGGCTGACCTAAATTTGAGATTGATTAGTTAGTCATGGCAACTGTCAGGAGCAGAATTTTTGGCTGCCACTACTAGTCCGCGCTGATGGGTTGTTGTTGTCTCACAACATCCCTCAAGAATACGAGCCTGAGAGCAGAGATGTGAGATGTATGTGAATGTGGCAGAACATCTTACAGCTGAGACACTCATAATCACTGAAGCCCAAAATATTTCAAATTCAGTTTGTAAAGAAAACTACTACTTAACCATCTTATAAACTTGGCAGAAATCTGTCTCAACAGCAAATTAATATATATGACAATTTTAATAATCCTTCATTGTATAGTTCTTTCTTTGCCTTTAAAAAATAAAAAAATCTTGAATACCTTTTTCTAACAAAAAGTTATGCATCCATAATAAACCTGGAAGAAATTCAATAAAAGGATACATATGCATCAGGAATTCATTGAATATTCTTGATTTCCCTTGGTTCCCTTAGATTTTCCTTCAAGCCTTTAAACTCCTAGGACTAAATTCATCCCCAGAGTATGCTGAGTTCCCTGCAGAGTTTTGTTGCAGGTATGTTTGAAGCTGTGAATACTTTCAGAAGTGCTCTGTATTTAGTCATAATAAATATATAGTCTATACTGAACTGCTGATCTTTAGGTCTCTAAAGAACAGTATTGTGTTTCACTTATTTATTTTTTTTTAATCACTCACATTCACTTATTAAGGAAAATACAGTCAAGTAGAAAGTGGTGAATGTACCTGATTCATTACCATGAGCAATTCATAGCTACGTTTTACATTGAGAAGTGGCTTGTTTTTTAATAAGCAACTATTCTTTGTGCCCCTCATCCCCAGAGTACCTGAAAATAATAACTATTGCTGTGGAAAACTGGGAATAGGGCTACACTGCAGTTATAAACATATCCAGCTTTAAAGCAGGTGGTGTTGGTGCTTGAAGCAATCTAGTATGGCAACACCAAACTAAGATCATGTTGCCAGTCTCTGGATGTATTCTCAGAATTAGATTTTAAACATAAGTGATTGTTGCTGGGTTATCATCCTCCATGATGTTGGAGTCACTATGGGCACCACATTGTCAAAAGTTTAGTGGCTTCAGTTCACAAGTGCTTGCGAAAAGCTTGTGTACCTTTCTGGTTTGGTGACTTTACATTTCTAAAGCAAATTAATCTTTTGCTGCAAGCAATGTGCAACTTCCCTCAATGAAAGAACAGGGGAAAAAAACATTATTAAAAATCAAACTTAATGAGAAAAGAAGGATAATTCAACACAAAGAGTCCCATTAGTTTGATACTTAGAAATCATAAGGGGTATTGTAGTGTATTTGGAACAAAAGTTTTCTCCTTGAGGCTGCAAATTCTTATTTAGAAGCTTCTCTACTTCAGATCACATTTTTTTTCTCCTGTGGAAAAGCTCGTCTGCCTCTTTTTTTTTTTTTCGTACTTACATCAGGTTAATCATCCATTATGAAGCATTATATATATTTGGACTGTAATTTTAGTACAAACTACAGCTACTAAAATGACCCCACAGAAGAGAATCAAATCCCGGCTATCAAAGATTTTTGATAAATTTGTACCTTGAAAAGAAAAGTCTCACTATACAGCTGGATGCTCATAAAGCTTCATTCTTTGAGTCAGGAATGGATATCAGTCTTGATATATATATGCGCGTGTGTGTGCGTGTGTGTCAGATAAGGAGACAATAATATCCCATTTCATAATGAAAGGACTACAGTGCAACAAAAATATGTGATTTTAATCAACTTCATTTAAAAAAAAAAGAAAAAAAAAAGAAACTGGTGGGAGTATGAATTTATCTCCAAGGAATCCAAATCCAGGGCACTGACGTCTGTGACAGGCTTATAAAATACTTCCCGTTCCCCAAGAAAAAGCAAAAAGTAACAAACAGCAGCCTGAAAAATTGGAATTGCACAGGGTACTTCTCTGACACATAACCAGCAGGCATGGTATCAGTCTCTTCCATACCCTGGATCTCCAAAAATGTGGCCACACTGAAGCTTCCTCATCTCTGCAAGTATGTTTTGTTCATTCTGACTCCTGAAGCCTGCCACAGGACAGTTCAGAAGAGTTTTGCATGGTAAGAACCAAAATCACATCAGTGATTAGCCTAAAAATTTAACAGGGAGCAGCAGGAAACATTTGTATTTTATTCAATTTACTATATAAATGTAGCACTGGAGTCTTGAAACCGTCAGCCAAGTCCCCTAAGCTCCCAGCAGAAAGAAAGGGATGGTTCTTTCAGAGCTTCACATAGTATCCGTAACTTGAAATACATAAGTAACCTCTCTAATCTCTATAATGCGGAACATCTGCTTCCTGGTCTATCCTAACACAGTATATATATATTATGGATAAAGAAAAAAATGTAATGGATGTACTTTTTTCTAGGGTTATATAACCTTACATATATAATGTATGTAGGAGACAACACATCTTAGTAATCACAAAATTAAGTACTGGAAAAGTTTTAATGGAAAGATTATTTATTCTCTATTTTCTGATACCCAAGAGCTTACCTCACATGCAGACTTCATAGAAAAATCATATATATATATAAAAATATAAATTGCATTATTTGGGTAAGGATGGTTTGCCTCAAATGAACCAATTGACTCTACCTTATTTTCTAAAAAATGAGGTCATATTGCCTGACTGGTAAGGAGCCAGATTACTAAATGCCTAAGCTTGAACAGAACAGATCTCTCTTTACAACCTTCAGAAATACCTCCTTCCCCTTCTCTCTCTCCAGAATTGATTTCAGAGGACTAATTCTAATATTAAGATTCAGGCATTTAGGATGCCTAAATTAGATGAACTAGAGTCCCACAATTCCTTGCTCTCATTTTAGCATTATTTTAATGCTAATACTTTCAAGTTAAGGTATTACCATTCATGAAAAATAAAAAATTCAGAGATACACAGAACTTAGGCCTGCTGTGCTTTTAGTCTCAAAATAACTTACATTTACTACATATCTTATTACAAGTGTGAAATTTGTGTAGGGCACTAATGAAACTGTCATGCTAAGTATATAAGCTATTTTGCTTTGTTGCTAACTGCCTCTTTGTGTTATATTTCATGTGTACTGTGTCTTCATAAATATGATTGAATACAATAATAACTTTAAAAGAACTGCAACAACTGCTTTGTTTTGTGAAAGGTAATATTTTATTGTCTTTCCATTTATTGGACTCTTGCTGAATATGAATATTTGTAAAATTTGAAGATTCTAAAAAATGAGGAATACTTTAAAATAAAATGTGGCACTAATTAAAAAGAAGCCTAGAATGTGGGCTGAATGGTAAAACCTTTGTTATGCATATCTGTAACCTGACTTTGAAATACAAAATGAAGCAAATTATCCAAAACTCTAGCTTTATTTTCTAGAGGTGGTAAACAGCCAATATCTCATCGATTTCATTAGAAACTAGAAACATTAAATGCTTGCAAAGAAAAGGAAATGAGTAAAGACCTCTTCACCTGAAAAAAATCCATCAACTAAACATGTTGATATAGTTATAGTACTTCAGACCTTGAGAGTTTCTTTTCTGGAACAAATTCAATTATAAGAACTTGGGGTTTTGGACCCCAATATTGTAATGAGAGGCACAGTCATAGAGATGGATGTTAGGTGAAAATCACACTCTCAGATAAATTAATTTCTATAAAATTATCACACTTGTGTGCTGATGAGATCTAATTATGAACTTAAGGATTTGGCTTGACACAAGCATTTTTTTAAAAGCTTGTCTGTGTTGTAAGCCCCTCCCAACACACCAGTCACTGCTTTTGGGAAATCCTTCTTATTTGACCACCTTAATAACATTATATTCCTTTTTTTTAAATTTCTAGTTCCCTATTTTTTTTTCTCATATGGGAGGAGTTGCCTCTAAAATAAATTTAAGCCTACTAATAATAGACTTGTTTTATCTTAATTGTCTTTATCAGTCTTCTCAGAAAGATCAGAGATTGTAAACCATTTGCTAAATGGGCAAGGAGTAGCCAAATACTTAAAGAATGCAAAAGTATGCTAAATGTGGCAGTGTGAAATGCTGCTTCACTGGAAATATTGAAATACTGATAAAAAGAATAATCCTTTCACATTGAATATTTTTTCCCCTTGAGTCAAAAGAAAGATTTAATCCATCTTCTTCTTTCCAAAGAGCCCAGAGATTTAGTATACTACTTCTTCTTGTGCCCTGTGCCACATTTTGGTGCATATCCTTTCATGATTCAGAGAAACTTCAGTTGGATGCTGTTTGTTTTTCCTTGTTCTTATGGAGTCATCAAAGGTGTTTTTGCTGTTTTCTGATAGACTGCGGCTTCATCCCTTATGTATGTACACAGACTTTGGTGACTGTGCTTGCTCCTCTAGTGTTTATGACTGTCTTGGATATTTGTTAAGTTCTATTCAGGGTCTGCCAGCCCAGGGAGTCCCTGCTGCTCTTGAACACCCACCCAGGCAGCCACCAGCCCCTACTGGTACTTGACATCTACTTTTTTCACATATTAATTCTTCTCTTCTTTTAAATTACTGAATTTATTAAAAAAATGTTTCCTCTAATTGTATTAGATAAATAAACCCTTAATCTCCCTTGTTCCCAGCTACGTTGTGGCTTAAGTTTGAAATGGCTAAATCCTGAGGCATGTAACAGACCACCATGTAGGAGGTCTGCTTTCCAGGGTTTCTTGACTTCGGGAGTTCCTACTTTAGCTAGGATACTCCAGAAAGTTGCAGGTGTTGAATTTTAGTTGCCCATATTACTTCAAAAGTATCTGAATTCAGGATACAGGAGTTTTCATTTCTGAGTATGAAACAGGTTTCAGTGGATAGTCAGGTAAGATCTAACTTAGATCGTGGGCAGAGTGGTCTCTGTGAAAAGGAGTGACTATTTGTGTAAACATGAGGGAAGCATAAGACCAGTTGGAGAAATGGTGACTGAGAGGCTGATTCAAGCATTTGTGGTTGGGTCAGTCTCTTAGAGAAGGCAAAATATTTCAAAACTGTCTCATTGAAATGGGTTTGTGTATCTTTATCAGGTTAAGAAAGCCAATGCAGATCTTGGGAACAGGGACCAAACAGCTCACCCACTCAGCCAAATTTTCCAATGCCAATGTTAAGTACAGGATCCCATTTTCCTGCTCTTCTTGTGACTCCATAACCTTTTTATGCTAAAACCCACCACCATAATGCCATGTTCCTTCAACAAGAAAGTTTAGAAAACCAGACTCCGAGACTATCAAAATGTCTGCTTTTTCCTCTTGATTCCCTGTGTTTAGGAAAAGGAGTAGACATTTAACCACTACTCTAACACATTGAGTAAAATATCTGAACTGGATGAACTGGAATCCCACTCATAGCTATTTTATGGCACTTCTCACTACTCCTGCATGTGGATTATATGCGATAATGTAATATATAGATAATATATAGATAAATTTTCATGAAACACTGTATAAAGTATGTAACTAGGAAAGGTGGCCTGGTATTTTTCATTTCAGATATGTAGATGACTTGGAGGCAAGATGATGAAATAATACCAATTCAGATTAAAAATAATATTGAATGTAATTAAGCATAGAAACAACTTAATAATGAAAACATTGTCATCTATGACTAGGTAACTTTCTGACATAGACTAGCAAAAGGAGAAGCTATGATCTAAATGCAAAAGAATGAGAAATTATTGTCTCATATTGACCACACTGCTTGTGAAAACTCTAATTATGTTTCTTGTATTACATTCTTACTTGGAGGTGGCTGTGTCTGCAGGAATTGCAATTTGTGGCCACCTAAATGGCCTGCTGATTAACTCCGCATGTCTGCATGTACCTTTAGGTAAGAAATCAATGACATGCCTTTAGTACACAACTACCCACTATAACTGGAAGTTAGCATTAAAAGCCTAGAGATAATTTAAGTTGACTATATGGAGTGGCTATTATATGACTGCAATGTAACACAAGCCATTAAACTATAGTTTTTTTGTTACAGTAATAGTTGTTGGAATTCTCTGTTATTTTCTAGTAACAAGTAGTAGCAAGGTGAACCAAATTTACAGTCTCTTGAATTGATATTTACTGTTTGTAGAATGAAAACTGGAGAGTTTGTACAGTATTTAGCATAAATTATTCTCATGAAATTACGAAACATTTATAGCAAAATATTACAAAAACCCTGATTTTACTCATTGGAATATAATTAGTGTTGTGTATTGATAAGGCACAAAAATAGTGTAAAGATTATTTTCCCACTGTTTCCAGTATAATATGTTATTGCTGTCTGCATAGATGATATATTGAGACTTCACATCACATATATACATGTCGTACAAGTTGACATCGTGCAAAAATGAAAATGAAACTCTCTTATTGCCTACAGAAAGAGCTTCATAAAATAATAGTGTGGTAGAGAGCTTTCAGTCCACAAGAGATAGTAAATAAAATTGCTTTAAGAGGCCAGAAGTCATAAAATACAGTGAGGCTATAACTGATATTAATACCTCTGTCTGGAAACATTTTACATGTGGAGACAAAGCCTTGCACTTAGACTTATTCCTTAACAATGAAAAACTGGAGACTTCCTTGTAAAAGACATTTAGATTTGCTATGGGATGTTCAGCCTAGGTAAAGGACACTTATCCTATTGGGAAAAACTCTCTTCATAATAAAACAGTGAAAAGTTTCCTCTACCACCTGAGTAGACTATTATTGAAAGAGAAAAATGTTAACTAAAGCAAAAACTGTGACAAATTTGTGATAGCTTCCTACTGACATATCAGATGAAGATTCCAAATAGCATCCCCACTGGCTGATGTAGTAAAATTTCACCAAAGCCTTAGGTTCAAAAAGGCATCAACTCAGACTTTCAAAAACATTTCATGAAAGACTGCTTAGAAGCACTCATTCATCAAGCAGCAAGTAATCAAAACCCAAATACACTTAGTTGGGGTTATGCATTGAATTTATTATTCAATAGAATTAAATTCTGTAATTATTTGAAAAGGAACAGATGTTTGTTACACTTCACATAGTTAACTTTTAAGACTCTATACTGTGAAGTTGCAGGGATAAGGCAAATGAGGAGGGCCACAAAAATGATCAGAGGGATGGAACACCTCTCCTATGAAGAGAGTCTGAGAGAGTTGGTGTAATCAATAACTGAAGATTTGTTGCTGATCAAATCTTAGGATTATCCATTTCTATTGTCCATAGTGTAAGATAGTCCTGACTTATACAAACTGCAATGCTTTCAAAATGTGTCTATTTAAGTGAATGTTTATCTTTGTACTAACCAAATGCATGTAAGAGATGGCACAAGCTGATTATGCCACCCCCACTTGTAAAACTCGCACGAAGAATGTCCTGTTTTGACAAGATAAGCTTAACCCTCAATGTTATCTCTGTTTTAACTCTGTACTAATTAATCATGCAGAAGGGGGGGGTGGGGGGGGGGGGGATGTATGAACCGATTTACAACCGACATGGCCTTGAAACCTCTTTGAAGCGAAACAGACCAGAGAAAGTAAAGATAAGGGAAGAGGCAGAGGGGCGTCCTGAAGATGTCAACCCCACCTCCGTGAGGATAAAAAGAGCTATTCAGCTCGCTTGAATTTGCGAGCCTTGGAGGAGCTGTGACTCCCCGGCCGCCCAGCGCTGCTTTTGCTTTCCTACCTTAATAAATATTTAGTGAATCTATTTCAGACTTAGTCTTTTTTTTTTTTTTTGTAACTATAACAGTTGGGGTTGTTCAGCCTGGAGAAGAGAAGGCTCCAGGGAGACCTTTTTGAGGCTTTTCAGTAGTTAAAGGGGCTTTACAAAAACTATGGGGAAGAACTTTTTAGCAGGTCCTGTTGTGACAGGACAAGAGGTAATAGTTTAAAACTTAAAAAGGGTAGATTCAGACTAGATAGAAGGAAGACATTTTTTACTGACACAGGTTTCCCTGAGAGGCGATAGATACATTATCCCTGGAAACATTCAAGGTCAGGTTGGATGGGGCTCTGAGCAACCTGATCTAGTTGAACATATACCTGATCGTTGCAAGGGAGGTTGAACTAGATAACCTTTAAAGGTCCCTTTCAACCCAAAATATTATAGGATTCTAGGATTCTATGATAACTATTGACTATTGTCAAATTTATCATTACTCTTGGGGCCAGGGCCAGGCAGAGAGACAGAAAGGATTTAAGACTTATAGCAGCAACCTTTGTGTACTGGGTCACCTTACCCAAGTTGTCTTCTCTGAAAATAAGCTTACAATGGGATAGATTCAGTACTTAAGTACAATTACTTCAGCTGAAAGCCACCTAAAACCTCTCTAACTCCCTTTCTTCCGTGTCTGCATAGCAAAACAAAAGAACTATTCAGCCTACATGTTAGTGACTGTTCTTCTATAAAAGTTTTCTAACCACATTGAGAAAGTACACCCCAAAGGGATAATCAGTAGTGTACATAATGTTTTGGGCTGGAATTTGTGCATGCAGGAGTTTTCTTAACATAAAATTAACATTTGAGTGATGTCTTCTCACTTCTCTGTAACCTTCTTCTATTTAAGCCAACGGTAAGGGAAGAAAGATTGAAATATCTGTCCTTCTCTTTGCTATTGACATCGTGAAAACAGCTCATGGGCATATCCTTCAGCTATTCACTTGGCTCTGGTGAAGATTCATGTCTGGCTCTTCATCTAAACCCTCTAGTCAAGGACTGCCAATGATCTAGATCACCTCCTGTAACTGAGGTCTTCTATTAGGATTTACCTGTGTGTAAAGGGATAATAGTCCTTCTGTCACTGCAATGTCTTTCCATCGCTAGATCAGGGAGTAGCATTCCCACATGTATCATGATTAAACCAATAATAAGTCTCTGCACATCTGTTGTTTGCATGAACTCTATGTTAACCAATCTTTCCTCAGGGTTTTTCATCCAGTTTTTGTGTAGAAACTTTCAAGCTGTTAGCCTTGAGGAAGCTTGTGCTCAGTTCTGCCTCTAAAATGCTGGCCTGAAATTTTGATTTCAACTGTGTTAATTGTAATACCTTCCCTCTAGACTCACTGAGAATATCACTGAAGCAAGATCATGCATCAGCATATCTGTATATGAGATACTGATGAATGAATTTAGGATCACTGCGTATTCTTTCTCTGTTACAGATCTTGGGAGTTCTAAGCTTCCAGATTTTTTGAAGTCGGTAAGAATATAAGCTCTACAGTAATGGAAAGCTTAGTGCAATAGAAGACACTTTCAAAAAGGAATTGATAACTTGAATTGTGGTTTTGCAGTTTCCTTTCAAAATGCTTCACAGTATTCTCAAAACTGTGCTCCACAGACCAGATGGTGTCTTTGATCCTATTTCAGAGCTTACTGTGAAAAGGTTCAAACTTCATTGTGTCTACTACTTAGTTAGTTATAAAAGTTATCTCTGGCTCTACTGATTGGAGTCTTAGTAAGCACATAGGATGTAGTGGCTTGTGGTGATTGCAATTAAAGAGTGTGCTCAAAACTCTGGGTGCTGGAGATGCAGTGGTTATCTGAAGGACAGGCAGAGGAGCCAAGAACAGTCCTCTGATGTGATACCAGCTTCTAAAATCCTGCCAGTGCCACAGCTGCTTGGTATTTTAGGTGGATAATTTTGCTGCTCTTATGTGACTTTTCATTATTCTTGAAAAATATCACGGCGATTTTCTCCTTGTGTGACTTTATCACAGTTTGGGAGATAATAGGACCTGGACTTGGCTGCACCCCCAGGCTTACTGTGGTTGGAAAAGGACATTATGTATGAAAGGAGAAACACATAATCCAAGAGGAAATGACAAAAAGGAGCACAAGAAGTGCTCCCGTTAACTCTGTGTATACCTGCTCTATTGCAAATTTTGTCTTGATCAGCCTGATTGCAATCAAAGGCAGTATTTTACAGCGAAATGGATACATGTTAAATCTTTTTTTTTTATTTTTTTTTTTAGATCTCAAAGCTCTAAAGACAAGAAAAAAATGCCTTCATTTTTACTCTGTACTTGCAAAAAGTACTAGCTGGACAGTTAACATTAGTTTGCCAGAACATAAATAATATTGTTATCAAAGAACATCACAGTCTAGGGTCTTCTTCACTGAACTCTGCTTCATTGTTCGGTTCTTCCCTTTCTGGCTAAACCCTTAAGAATGAAAGATTCCATGAGAATATTTTCTTCATAGCTCCCTTGGTTTTCCGTTTTTCTCTTGTGATAGGAGCTCTAATTATGATGTTGTTCCCTGTATTTCAGTGAAAGTTCTGGGCTCCATATATTTCAATATATGTTTAGGAGATTTTTAATTATTCTTCTTCTTATTTAACTTCTCATCCCAGGGTGGTTAAAACTTAATGTCTTCTAAGTTCTCTGAAGAAGTGGTCTCTAAAACAATAAAAATCAAAGAAACAGTAGGTACACTTGTAAAACACCAAGAGCAGCATTACCATCTTCCTTCAGAAAAAATATTTAAACTTGGAACTCTTATCTAATTTGCTGCAGTAAGTGCATTGCATGTAAACTGGATGTACACAAGGACTTCTCAACATTTCATTCAGCTACAAGCATAATTGGAAAGTTATCAATTTCTGTTACAGTCTTCAGCAACTTCAACAGTTCCAGCTCAGGGTAACAGGAAGCTCAGTAATTGTTTCACTGGCTGCTGTAATGTATTTTACGGTCAGGACATCTACTCTTTGAGAAATAAGTATTGAGTGCCATCTAGTGTATGCACTGTGGTGCATGTAAAAAAGCCGACTAGGAAAGCCTAAAGAATCTCATGATTACAGTTCCAAGCAAGAAAATGTGTAGAAAAGGTTGCTATATCTGAAATAGGAATCATTAAATTATGTTGTCTCATTGAAAAAATAATTAAGAACATATTTCAGACTATAGGGAGACGTGCATGCACACAAAACTATTGGATAATGTGTATTATTGCTCCTGTAGGCTGAGCTCATTAAACACACCAGGAGTTCCTTGTATCCTTCTATTTCCCACATGATTACCCAGTGTAACACCTTCTTATCCCACTTCATGTCATAGGACAGTTAAGCCATTTACAACTTGTAATTTGCTAAATTACTTCTGTTCTTTCCTTCTGGGAGACAAGTAAATCTTAACTGAGATGTTTGGCAGAGTTAAAAGCTATTATATTGCTGCAGCTTTTTGATCTATAGGCAATTATAATCCCATTAGATGACAAATTGACTCACCAATTGCCGTAGCTTTGTTGGTCCTACATTTCCATCTCCAAAATCAATAGGACTTTTCCCATTGATATCTGGCACTATTTTGTTAAAGAATGATTACATTATAGTCAAGAAAACATGATTGTTGCAGAAAAATGTCACTAGTGTGAATTTAGGTCTTTGCTTCACTTTGGACTGAAGAATTCAACCATATAAAGACTAGGTTTAACACTCTATTAAAACTTCTAACAATATAGATACGTATGTAAAGTGATAGCTGGTATGCTTTGAAATAACAAAAATGTAACTAAACAGTCTGATCTTTCACATATAATATCTCATAAGTGGTTTTTCAAAAGGAAGATGGATATTTACAATACCTACCTTGGCATAAATTAGTCCTGGGTTTGATATATATAATTCTATATATTTTATATAGAGAGAGTCCTGATTTGATATATATAATTTCTCATTTTACATTGCAGATATGGAAATCTTATCTGTGGAGGTGGTTAATGATATTTGAGACATCAATAGATGCATTTCCAAAACTAGTATCACTTCATTGAATATTTAGTTCAGTTTCTTACATCTATATCTCTAGGTGCTCCAAAAGCCTTCATAAGACTGAATATGGTTAGAAATTCCATAACATGTTTATGATGAAAAAAACTTTTGAGTGTCATTGTGCTAAATGAAAAAAAGTAATCGCTCAAAGGAAAACTTCTATAAAGTCACTGAGGAGGTCTCCAAGTGGATGAACAAAATATGAAACTTGGTTTTTAAGAAGGAAAATAACCACTTGAAAGGATAAATAGCTCTTGAAGTGCTTATTAAGTGCTGTGTAATACATACAGCTATATAGGTATGAAGGGAGAGAGAGAGAAAAAAAACCCTTACATGCTGCTGTCAGTAAAGGAGCTAATTATCCATCAATCTGTTGCTGTTTGTACACCTGAAGTGAAAAGGATAGAAAGAACTAGTACATCCAATTTTACTGACTCTGGGCTGCAATCGCCTTACCATGCAGGGAGGCTGGAGGAGAAAACACACAGCCATATACCCACAAACCTGTTTAAAATTCTGAATGTGCTTAACCTAGTTACATAGTAAAAGATAACACATTAGAGTTGACTGCTGAGTTGCATCAGCAAAGCATGTTGAATGGCAAATAAAAGAAGAGCACTCCTTCTCTGCCGGAGCCTCTGGAGGACCTGCTGGTGGTACCCAGGGAAATGGGAATGGAGAGATCCTGCTTTTTCACTTCTTCCTCCACCCCTGTTCCTGCAGGGGCTGTGATTCTCCTTTATACCACCTTGTTATCTCCTTGTTCTATCATGCTATACAGGTTGTTTTACATGCAACTCATTTATTGTCTGTGCTGTGCCTTAGCCAGGTTCTGCCTTGCTCTCAGGACTGTGTTGCTTTAGTGGGTAATAGTACTGTTGGTTGGTTCCTCTGCTACCAACCTAGACTTAGGGTCTTGGTACAGAACAGGTGAAAGATTGATAGCTGATAAACACGTACTGTTTTACTGTTACAGATCTGTTTATGTTCATAACAGTACAATTTTGTTGCCCTTGAGGTGGAAAAAATTTCCAACCTTACAGAGATCAAAATTATTTTCATTTTATTGTTTTCATACATGAAAGAGATGGAAGAATGAACTAAGCAACATGTCAGAAATCAAGCAACTATTTTAGATTAATATTATATACTAGACATTGTCATAACACGCAATTTGTTATAACATTTGTGCATTTGAGAGGACAGCTTACTAGAAGTGGTGTAGTGCTAGAAACAGGCTTAGCAGTCAAATCAAAATCAACACGTAACCAAGTAAGTTGGGAGTGGAAGAGATTTACTGTTGAGACATCAAAATACCAGGTGTGAATGAGTCATGAACTCCTCAAATCAGGATGGAATCACGACTCAATAAATGCCATTTGCCGCCTTCACACAAATGAAACCATAAGAATTCCGCAGCTTACAAGCCAAAGCAGAGCGACTGATAAACTTCTTTGATGAAAACTTGGTTTCCGTAGAGAGATGAAGTAATTCATCAAGATAGCTTTTGCTGACGTTTGCTATCAAGCAAAAGTGGGTTTTTAATGTGAAATAATATGTTTATCAGAGCAATAGGTTTGGCTGAAAAACTTAGCAAATGATTTTAGCTTTTTCATGTTTAATATAGGCTTGGCACATTTTAAAGCTAAGCAGAAATTGAAAACAAAAATTTTTTAGGGCCTAGATAGACAGGTATTGGTAAGGTCATCTCTGAGAGCAAACACACTTGATGATTGTGGAATAGATTGTATATTCTTAGAGGAAAAGGGCAGGGAAGGGGAGGTAGAGAAATAAATACGATAAGGTAGTTATCTTCTGGATGGAAGAGAGATACATAATTTCTATAACGATTTATTAGAGTGAAAGAAGATAACAGTGTATCCTAAAAGCAATATCACTACTGAGTTTTCTTTTTATGTATCTGGTAGAATTATGAATCTTAGTTCCCGAGATTACTGTAGAAATATGATTTGTCTGTTTCCTCTGAAGATAAAGTCTTAGAGATCAGAAACAGAATAATTTTTCTTTTCTAGAAATGTTAATCTTTGTTATGTAGCCCTTTACATTGTTCATCCAATCATGAAAGGGACTCTGATGTTGTGTATGCTATTTGATAACTGAGTATGACTGACACAGCACTTTGCATCCAGAAGCTGCTTCTATGCATTCACTCCCCAGCAGACAAAAAATTTGTGTAGGCTAACACTGATAGACACTGAAAGAACAGAAACACTGCATCATGGGAGGAAAAGTCCTATTCAATCTCTTGCCATAGGATGTAAAAATTTTGAAATAATATATGGAGAACAGTGAGCATCATAGTGGGGCCTCTGCCATACTACAAGATTTAGAAAGGAGCTGGAGCTTCACCACTGCAGCTGTCAGGAGGTGAGAGTTGCAATGCCTGCAAAAAAAAAGAGGAATCTGTACGCTCATTCACTTACCCATGAACCAAGCTCCAGAAGTGTCCACCCATGATTCATAGAGTTGAAGATGGTGTTACGCTCAAAATCTTGTTTGTGCACAAAGAGGAAGCACATCTTAAATTTATACAAAGCCAGGAATTTATTGCTAGTGTAATTGAAATCATTATTAGCCCAGATCTAATTATTAAAGAAAAAGAAGTATACAGTTATAACATAGAATACAGTTTTAATAATAGAACCATTAAAATTGCTGTACGCTTATTTAGCTTCTATGGTGTCACACTCATCCTTCCCCTGCTTCTTACTTTTGAGGCTGGCAGCTTCCATCTGGCAGTGCTGGGTTGTGAGCTGTCAACATCTGGAGTTCTACAACTTTCAATATGTGAATTAAAAATGAAACAAAACCACATTTACTGAAGTAAAATAAGGTAAATAATAGAGCAAACCAAGGAAACCAAATTCTGTATTATGCACTGGACTCAGTTATTCATATGAATATTTTCCTGTAGAGAAAACAAGCAAGGAAACAAACTCCTGAAACCAGAGAAATTCAAGACACCTCCAAAACTGAAACAACAGGGGCACTCAATACCATATGGGTAGACTTCCTCTTCTTTTTAAATGTCTAAGGTTTAAAATTTCTGTATAGTAGTGTTAAAATTGGAACTTCTGCTCTTCTGTTGAATAAAACATATCCAAGTTTTCTGGAGTTATGGCACCATCTCCTGGCAAGATGGAGTGTTTGCACGTAATTGATAAAACACATTTGAAATCAAATCAAAAAGGACATCTAGGTGTTGCCTCTGACGTTTCCATCTCATTTCCAGTTTCCAGAATTCCCAGCTGCTTCTGGTACATTAGTCATGACTATTTTCAGCTTTTTACCAAAAGAAAAATTAAAACAGAAACATCATTATTTTATGTATATATGATTCATGAGGTTTTTTTGGACATAGAAGTTACTATGTCCGAGTAGTTGGGGTAGTATGTGCAAGTAATTAAGAAGTTCCTGGCAATGTTCTATCACATCTTCACAGCCACCAGTAGGCTGTTAACATAGTGTTCTTGGTTTTTTTGGATTATAGAAATTATGTACTTAAACAAACCAAGGCTACAGAGGACCAGAATGAGTATTCAAATGGTAAAACCTATTTTCAGGGAAAATGTTGGATGTTCCATTGTTTTGGTTGCTTAAAAATGCACATGATTTTATGAGCAAAATGACCTTCATAGGAGAGACAAACTAATATCTGTTCTTTTGCATTCTTAATTTCTGTGATTTACAATATGCCTTATTTGCATCAATAATATCAAGTTTGTGCAACCTGAACTGAAAGAAGGTATATTATAATTTTATTAACATATGTTTAAAGAAAACTCTTGTGAGATGGTAGCCATTTATGATCTGAGTATGATGTTTTCTCATCCATGTGTCCAAATGCAGATGTAGCCGCACTGACCTGAGATAGCTGAGGTTTTTGTCAGAACTCTCGTATTGACTCTTTGGATATTTATTTTCCCACACAATTGTATTTTGCATTGCAGGAAGAATGGGTGAATTTTCTTATTAAAATGATAAAAACTTGTTCAGTAACTAGGTTTTTATGAATATTTTGGTTTGTTATAACTTCCCTGTAAAGAAAGTTCTAGGACCTAATTTTATAAAAATAGGCTTATAATTATGTGTTTACTTATAGATGAAAAAATAAATTTACAATTCAGAAATGTATGTGGTTTTTTTTCTGTTTGCTCTATACCAAAGCATTTTAAAAGCTCTTCTGACCAAACAAGACCTCTTGTTACCTTTTTGATTAATCTGAGATATGAGTTCACCTGTTTGAATTGCCCTTTCTTTCTAGAGCTGGTAAAGAATGAGCAAAATTCTTGGGTAGATACCCTCTCTTTCTCCTGTTTTTGTAGTCATGATCCACGATGGAGATTGATAGAAACTGGCATCATTAAAAATGAAAATAAAAGAAAGTACTTCTGATTTCAAATAAAAATTAGCTAAGCTTGTAAGAAAATGTTTAAACTTTTAATTGTTTCTGAAACTGTATCTCACTTCTGACAGAAGATGGGCTTCTAAACTGTTAAATTAGTCAATGAGTTTTACTTTTTCACTCCACAAGTAATGGTCAAAATTTTACAAAACATTCTCAGATAGTCATATTAAAGACTGCACAGCATCTAAGAGGCTTGATTTTCTTTCTGCAGTATCACACTTATTCAGTGGTACTCAATACTGGGGAACTGCAGTATATTCCAATATATAGTTCTTTTTATATATAGATATATTCCAAATAGTTCTTTGTCTGAAATCAGTTAGAAACATCAGTAAATCAGTGTTGAAAACTATATCCTTAAGCAAGTTGATGTTTCTTTCAGCAATTGATTTTCATTTCTGCCAAAAATGACACTTTGCATGCAAATGATTCCTTTAAAAAAAAGTAAAATTATCAGTGCCATTCAGCAGGATTCATGGCATCATTACTTCCAGCTGCACAGCCTGAGACTTCTAGAGGAGACCCCTGCACACCCCATAAATCTGAAATTTTTACACACCTTCACTGCTGAGCGTTTTGGGCTGTCTTCCACACCATCTCAAGCTTGTAAATATGAACTATGAGCTAGTACAGGCCCTTAGAAATATGTTCAAGAAATTTGTGTGTTGATTACCACGTATTTATGCAGCATGTCCGTGGTGCAGAATTCTTGATCTAAAGAGTTTCTAACACATTTTTAATGAAAAAAAGAAAGTTTTCAATTTTTAAAGGATTAGATCCACTCAGAGACCTTACTATGGTTCCACATAACATTTTATTCAGGAAAAAATACAATTTTACATTTCTGTTTCATTTTTTCCTTACAACTAAGTTCCAGACTTATCAGATAGGGTAGATTCTCCCCCCTGAAGTTTAGTGAATGTTACAAAACTTGCTCTCTACGTGAATCTGGACTAAATGCATGATGAGTAAACCTGAGGGCGATGCTGCTTTCGCTGCTGCCACCTGCTGCTTACTTTAAAATCAACAGCCTTTAAATATCAGAAAAAAAAGAGGTGAAACAGTTACCTTCTGAGCTTCACAAATCCTAATAAAGGATGTAATAACTGCAGATTACAACTAATCTTTATTCTAATTAAAATGTAAAAATTATTTATCTGTGTTCTTCTAGGTATTTATATCATTGTTAATAACATTTAAAATATGTGGAAATTAATAGAAGTGTCTTCTGCACAAAGCGATTTCCCATAAAATAGTTATTAATGTTTATTTTTGACTTATAGTTTTGGAAAATTTTATTTTTTTCCTTTGTCACCATAAGATAAAAAGTTTTCCATTTTTAGAGGGTCTGAAACCTTACTATGTTTCCACATAACATTTTATTCAGGCAAAAATACAATTTTACATTTCTGTTTCATTTTTTCCTTACAACTAAGTTCCAGACTAATCAGATAGGGTAGCTCCTCCCTATTTTATTTTCTTCATACTCACTTCATTTTTAACAGATATCTTCTAAATAAAAATGACAGCATATATTTGTGGGGAATGCTCCAGATTTAGGTAGCCCCTGGGTTTTCTTCCTCAGAGAGGTTATTCCCTTGTTTATTCCTTATTTTCATATCTCTAGGCTCTTGCCCAGTCAGCATTCTTCAGGTTCTTTTGAAGTCCGAATCAAGTGTTTCAAAGACTGGCTGATACCGGAAAAGTATCACAGATCCAAGACTATCATTAAAAAGTAATGCTAAAATTCAGAACACTAGGGAATCTTGGTAATAATTAATGTATTTTCTACAAATAAAAATAGCTGTTTAAAATTTTTATTATTGCTGTTCTGGCTAATGAAATGAAATCAGCAACTTCTGCACAAAACCTAAAGTTTCCATACATACTCTTGGGCCTTTTTACTTTAATAATCTATAAACATCAGAAAAAGTACATTCCTCAAAAATCTATGCTTAGAACTATTAAAATGTTCTTTTAAAGCCCATAATGTATCTGCATCTAGTTCCTTTCAAGGGTAACCGCTTAACAGTGTGAATACACACAAATAAAACAGAAACATAGATAGAGACACAATCGCATCACTTTTGCGGGCACTTTCCGGGTGGGTAGTACTTTCTAACACCTGAGGTCAGTTGAGCTGGACTGAGGAGGAGTATTTAATGAGTACTTTTTTCTCTTAGCAAGTAAGACGCCACTTAATTTTTTGTTAAAGCTTAATTAACATAATTAATCTAAGCATAAATTTTTAAAGTCAGGGTTTACATTTAATTCTCACAAACCTATGTGTATATATATATAAAAAACAATAATCCTAGAATCATAGAATGGTTAGAATTGGAAGGGACCTTAAAAATCATCAAGTTTCAACCCCCCTGCCATGGGCAGGGACACCTCCCAC
>BJBW01007726.1:41231-81410 GCA_004320125.1 Scolopax mira
GTGCCTCATCACCCTCACTGTAAAGAATTTCTTTCTGGTATCCAATCTAAATCCCCCTCTTCCAATTTAAAACTGTTGCCCCTTTTCCTGTCACTATACTTCCTCATGAACAGTCCCTCTCTGGCTCTCCTATAAGCTCCCTTCAGATATTGATAGCTGCTATGACGTCTCCCCAGAGCCTTCTCTTCTCCAGGCTGAACAACCCCAGCTCTCCTAACCTGTCTTCATAGGAGAGGTGCTCCATCTTTGTGGATCGTCTTCATGGCCCTCCACTGGACCCATTCCAACAGATCTTTGTCCTTTCTATGTTGAGGACTCCAGAGCTGGGCACAGTACTCCAGGTGGGGTCTCACAAGCACAGAGTAGAGAGGTCAAATCACCCGCGAGGAGGTGCTGGTCATGCTTCTTTTGATGCCTCCCAGGATGTGATTGGCTCTCTGGGCTGCCAGTGCCCATTGCCAGCATATATTGAACATATCATCCATGAGCACTCCCAAGTCCTTCTCCTCAGGGCTGGTCTCCAGCCCTTCTCCGACCAGCCTGTTTTTGTGCCTAGAATTGCAATGTCGCAGGTGCAAGACCCTGCACTTGGCTCGGTTGAACTTCACACAATTTGCATGAGCACCCCTCTCAAGCCTGTCCAGGTCCCTCTCTTGTCAAACTTTTAAGAAGAATAGTTCCAGTAGCACTCTGGATTTGAGCAATGTTGTGAATGCCATAGTGTCTGCTGTCATGTAGAGGTTAAAATAAGTGTTATAGCTCATGAGCTTTGTTCTGGTGGCTGGTGAGTAGATATGTTATGAGCGATAGCCCATTGAGATAAGTCTAGCAAGACACTTCTGTCACTGTTACTGCCTTCTATATTTAATCGCCAAACTTGAGTGTTTAGTGAACAGGCTTTATATGATAGACATCAAGGTGAACTATGCAGAGGGTGGTTCAGAACAATGTATTTAAACTTTTGATCCTGTTAGACCTTCACATTTAAAGAATAATATTTAAATGAGTGGGAAAGAGCAGTGGAGCAAGCCATGTTTCAGTAATTTTTCTCTTGAGAAGTGTAGAGAATCTTCTCAGACTTATATCAGTCATTTCTATGCAGCCTGAGCTCACCCCGCCCCCTCAAAAGACATTCAGAACCAGTGATTTCTTGTCCAAACCATGCTTAGGGGCTACGAGTGCTCCCTCACCCCTGTGGGAGGTCTGACAGGGTGGTTGGGGCTTGGGGTAGTGGAGGTCAAGGGCCTGCTGAAGTTAGCAAAGAAGAAAAAACAGTTTTCCAGACCTTGATGAGAAGCAGGTAGACAAAGGGATGTGAAACTTGATCATTCACACTTCAGATGAGTGCCCAATTCTAGTTCAATGCATGACAATACCAGCTCCTCTATCTTTCTCAGTCCACCGCAGGTGTCTAAGTCTATGGCTTTTAAACTTCTGCTCTTGAGAAAGGTAAAGTGCCTCCCCCCAGCCTGGAGTTTAGTGCCTGAATCTTTGAGTGTGATAAGTCTTTTTTGATAATAAAGAGTTACAGTGTTTTAAATCAGTAATAGTGGTGTGTGGGGGTTTTAATTTGAAAAATGTTACAACTTTTTTTTTTAGATCTTTAAAGAAATTTTTTTTATGGCTCTTCATATTGATCCACATGTAGCTTGATTGGACTCTAAGATTCTCTGTTGAATCCTTGTAGATGTAAAATGTATCACAGCCATTAAAATAAAGATCAAATTTTTGCGTAATGGGAAAATGTCCTGAATACACTAAAGACTTGTAATTACTCACTAGATTTAATTTTAAGGCAAATGAGTCACTGGTTGTGTCTTTTTTCCTGTCTATAAGCAGAGGCCTTAAGACTATAAGCGTAGTATGACATCAGGAGTCCTAAGGGCACAAAACCAAATCTCATCTGCTGTGCTGCTGCTCACTGAAGCAATGCAGCCCTGAGAGCTGGGCAGAACCTGAGCTTACTCTGGCAGAAACAACAAGGAACATGTGCTCATCACATGCGAAACATCCCATATAGCACGAAAGCACAAAGAAGAAAACAAGAAGGTATGAAGGACAATCACAGACCCTGCAGGAACAGGAGCAGAGGCAGAAGAGGGGGAGCAGGAGGGCTCCAGCCCCTGTTCCCTGGGTAAGGATGCTGCCCAGATGCAGCATCCTTACCGAGCTGCACCTGCTGGGTACCTGCAGCAGATCCTCTAGCTCCTCTGGCAGAGAAAGAGCACTCCCTTTTTATTTGCCATTTACCTCATTTTGCTGCTGCAATTCAGCAGTCATCTCTAATGTGTTACCTTTTAGTATGCAACTAGGTTAAGTGTATAAGAATTTTAAGCAGATGTGTGGGCATGTATGTGTCTGTTTTGTGCTCCAGCCTCCCCACGCAGTAAGGTGACTGATAGCACAGCACCAAATCAGAGCAAACTCGGATGCATCACATCTTAAAAGTAGTCAGGTGGCACTGGCAGAAATACTGCTGCTTGGTGTTGTTGCTTGGTGTTGCTATAGCAAGAATGGTTTTAAGCGCTTCAGAAAAAAAACCCCAAAAACCAGTGAATTATTTTCTCTTGCTGCATTAGCATCCATCAGTAATATCAAATACATAGAACTGAAAGCATCAATTAAAACCTTTCACCTCTTGATGCTCTTTTCAGAAATGCTAATTTCATTTAAAATATATATATATATATGGAGCATATTTTACAGGGACTCTTTATTTTTTTCTATTTGGAACATGTAAAAAAGATGTGCCTATGAAAAATTTTTAAGATAACTCAGTGATACAAGGAAACATTTTTCCCATGGGCATCAAACTTCATAATATCTTTGCATCACTCCTTCATTAACACTACAATCAAATATTTTTTTCTGTTTCTCTTGGCTCTTTTGTTGACCTATATACTAACAACTACTTCATTATTTAACTGATGATATGTGATTAAAACTAGCCTTTGAGGGCTTATTATAATGATTAATATTGCCCTTTGGAGTTTCTACATAGGCCAATTGTTTTACTATGCACTCTAACATTTAGTCTTTGTGTTTTTGACCATACCAAGACGTAGAAACTAAGGTTAATGGTAACATTAAAATTAATTTCACCTTCACTGTTACGTTTGAGAAGCCTCATGGCATCAGAACAACATGGTCTGCAAAATCAAGTTGAACCTAAACACCTTAAAAACCATCATGGTAAGATGATGCTCCAAACACAAGAACATCTTATGTAATTTTGAGGCCTTTCTATTGATTTCAATAAGCTTTTAATGCATTCAAGCTAATATTTTTTTTCCCAGCACATCATTAAGAAAGCAGAGACGTGTTTTTCTATTCTTATGTTAATCTGTATGTAAATGTTGCTGTACTGCACATCACCAGACACTGCTCTTTCAGGGGTTTAAGCCACGTTTCCTTGGCATTCTCAATAATTCTGCAATATATTTGTTCCTGGAATACTTATTCCAGGATTGTCAGTATTCAATCATTTAAAACAATATTTTTAAAATTGTATTTGAAAAATCAAAAATAAATTGGCTGTTTATTTGATTTTGTGTTTCTGAGCTTTTAGTGTTCATGCTGTGCACATTTGATGCCTCTTTACTATGCTATATGATTTGAAATATGCTAAAAGTAATTGAAAGCACATACAGTTGCTTATCACAGAAAGCCTGGCCTTTCAGCAAAACAACAAAAAAGAGGTTCATTTCAGGTAGCTTTAGATACTACCACAGTACCCTGAATAGCTCAGATGAATCAATTATGTGTGAGTGGTATTAAACAAATACAGTCTAGAGTTCTTGATTCTTTTCCTAAATCAACATCATAAATATCATATAGTATCAATTAGTCTGTCTGTCATGAACAAAGTATTTCAGACCATGCACAGGATTTATTTTCATCGAACCACATCACTCTTGTCTGTTTACCAGGCAACTCCTAAAATTGCAGTGTTCCCTTGGCTTGCAATTTTGTGATGGTGGGATTCATTTTACCCAAATTTAAACGCCTACATTTCAGTCATCTGAGACTGCATTGTTCTTCTATGCTTGAATATAGAGTTGATTTAAGCTAAAGAGGTGAGGAGCCATCATCATATGCCAGCTGGAGACAAGGAATAAACAAGGTGAGAAGTTCCATCTGTATGATATACAACAGAGCTGGAAAGAAAAAAACTCTTGGTGGAGCAACAGTGCAGAAGCTACCAGCATTAACTAAAAAAGATGACATCAAGTGAACTCTAGTAGGAATGCTGTTGAAAAGTTTGCATGCCCGCATCCCTCTATCTATAAGACAATAATGAAAAGAAAAACAAAAACCCCAAACTAATTCTACCGTGCCCTGAAGTCATACTAGATGAGATTGAGAGTAGAATATAGTTTTAACAAACTGAGTCTTAGCTTTCAAGTAGCTAATTTTTATTTTTCTTTATTCCATCTTCTGAATGCCTAGGATGAAGCAAGAATGAAATACCCTCGGGTTGTAAAAGCTCCTCCAAATTCTCATGGCCATCAACAAAAATGAGCCTGTTATTACCACTGTGAATTAGAGCAGAGACTGCAAGCAGCTGTGAGCAGTTACCCAAATGGATTCAGCCCAAACCTGCTTCAAAGACAGCATACAAACTCCAGGCACTTGCTGTCAGCATGAATGCTTACTGCTCTTCAGCTGGAGTTTCCTATCTGACCTCTCTCTTTAGACACAAAAAAATATTCCAGGTTTTATTAATTTCATTTTCAGAACACAGTGTTGAAATAAGAATTTCTTTTATTTCATTTCCTGTTAGAGGAAGGAACTGAGTTAAGGCTTATCATTTACAAAGGAAACATCAGAAAGTCATGGTAACTTGAAGACCTTTGGAAAGATACTTGTAGCTTTCTTGTGTCTCAGCTCCTCCATCTGTGAAAGAAAAGAAATAGCACTTCCATACTTTCTGTAGATTGCATAGATGAAAAAACTTTTCAATTTTTATAATAATCTTCGTTGTTCTTGATAAGTTTTGAAAAGTAACTGGCTGAAAAATCAGCAATTTTCTTTTGTTCTCACTAAGATACAAATATTTCCTGGCATTATCAGGACTCGCTTTCAAATGTCATGTTTCGTGAGCATAACAAAATCATAGAATCAAATCTAAAAGTATGAAATTTTGATTCTCCTATATTTTGAAATGCTAATCATGGAAAATTCATTTTGAGTTAGATACAGAAATAGAGATTGGATGTACACATCCAATCCCCATTCTCCAACACCTTTATTTCCACACTAGTTTTTTGTGGGTTTTTTTTTAAGAGTTTTAAATGTACATCATGGAAAGTATCTTATTATTTCCAGCTTTGTATTCATTGCAGTACTTTCAGCTATTCTTCATAGATTAGGTCAATAATTAGTGTTTAACACATGTTTGGATCAGGACTTGAAATCTTTATATATAACAGTTCTCTGTCATTTTCTGATGTGGGAGTGGGAGATGTTGGAGTCGTTTAGCTCCTACATGTAGGATTAGGGGAAAATGCTTATTCAAAATCCTCTGTGAATCCTTTAAATCCTCAATTTAATAGACTTTTTCTTGTTCGTATGATGAATTGGCAACCTGAATTATTAAACAAAACCATTACTGGTTTTTATTCTTAAGCATACGCACATGCCATGAACTCATAAATTTCATAATTAATTATGTTGTTTCCAATTATTAATTAGAAAGAAATTAATGGAGACCTTTCTATGAGTAAGAGCAGATAGAATAATTTCCCAGTGAGCAGACTACATTTACGAAAATATAGAGAAATAAGCATCCTTCCAATAGCTGTGCTATTGTGTAATTGTTTAAATACTGTACGTTCTCTCATAAAAAGAAGACTATAGAGGGTTTAGGTCCTGGACTAGTCCCATTCCACTTTCACCCCAATGCTGCAGCTCTTCTTTATGTAGGTGACTTTTGCATCCCACTTGTAGTTGTCAGAAACTGGCTGTTTCTTTTTGACAAAGAGGCTCCCACAGCAGGAGAGAAGATGTAGGACTAAAATAACTCTGAAAGGAAACCTAATTTCTGAAAGTCTCTTGTTCCTTACTGAGTAGGAATCTTGTGTGTACCTTAGTTATTCCTGGCACCAAGAATATGGTGGGAAGAGTAGTCTAAGGAGAGTTTGTGTTTTGGCTTCAGATCTCAAGAAAGTAATAAACTAAATGCACAGGGAAATAGGACAGCAGTGTTTAAGACTAAATTTCACTGTACAGTAGTTCATAGCAGACCACTGAATTACCATTCTAGCATCCTTCATGTTCAAACATTTTTACATTAATAATTCTATTAAAGCTGGATCAATTAGCAGCCAGACATCAGAAGCAAAATTCTCAGTAATACTCAGCAAATTACTCTCAGTAAAATACTCAGTAAGAGTAGAAACTAGTTGTTCCGCCATCCACCCAACCAGTATTCAACCCTTTGAATTTGTGATTTTCCAGAATAACAGTAATAGTAGTTCTCTTGAATATTTTTGTGGTTTTAGATTACATACCCTTCGAGTTTTTTAAATGGCATCTGAAACATGTGGATGGTTCCTAGTTGCAAAGTCTTCTAAGGACTTTGGATCCAGAGGAAATGGTATAAAGCTGCGGCAGGGGAGATTTAGATTAGATATTAGGAAGAATTACTTTATTGAAAGAGTGGTCAGGCACTGGAACAGGGAGGTGGTGGAGTCACCGTCCCTGGAGGTATTTAAGAAACATGTAGACATGGCTCTTCAGGGCATGCTCTAGTGCCTAAGTTTATTGGTTTGTGGTGGGGTGTTGGTGTGGGGTTGTGGATGTGGGGTTTAGTTGGTGGGTGCTTTTATTTTGTGTGCGGTTTTTCTGGGCTTTACAGGTTTGTGTTTTTTTTAGGGTTTTTTTTGTCTGTTTGTTTTTGGTTTTGGTTTTTTTTAATGTGGTTGGACTTGATGATCTCGACGGTCCATTCCTACCACTAAGTTTCTGTGATTCTGTGATTCTATGATTCTGTGACTATCGCAATATAATTTCTTCCAAATCTATTATGGATTCAGTGGGAATCCATTCCACACAGGTTACAAACTGGAGTTTCAACTTGCAGTTTTCCATGACATTTTGTTATTATCACATCCCTTGAAAAGGTTCTGACATATCAAGTGACAAACACATCTAATGACAGAGACTTCTCTGAATAGGTGATTTTGGCAATTAGTTTTTTGGTGCGCTTCAGCATGAATCAGTCAATTCCAGATGGCCTACAAGGAAAAATGTGAAACGGTCACTGTCTAGTCTTTTTTTTAACAAGTACAGATCCATTATAGGACACTATGTGCAGCTAGTGGGAAAGCATGTATAGTTTTGGCCTGCATTAATCAGGCAGTAGATGGTCCTTATCCTGATTGTATTCTACTTTATTACTTTCTATTTGCCTTTTTGACCAGAAAGCAGAAAGGCCTTTGGTGGACTAGTAACTTTTAAACTAGAGTAGATTCTGTATTCCAGCTGGTTTAGGCAATTTAGCAAACAGGCTTTGCAGCTCTTCAGTGTGAAAGATTTATATTGGCTGACAGTGAATTTCTCTCAAGAGCAATGGGACCAGACTTCTGTTAAACGATGGACACTGCTCACTTTCTTCTTTGTACAGAAGCTCTTCATCTCACAAGGACAAATAAACCCTGATGATTAATCTAACTAAAATATAATTTATACTGGTGAGTCTGATATCTGTGAAGCCAGAGGCACTGTCCTTCAGTTTTAGTATTTGAAAAATGAAGTGATAATAAAAGGATGTAATTTCTTGCTGTTAGATTAACTCCAGAGTCATAGACAATATTTTTGTTTGGAAGAGTTAATGGCAGGTCATCTAGTCAAATTCTCCACTCCTGCTCAAAGCAAGTCCAGACGTAAAAGTTGCTCAGAGACTTGCCCAGATGTTTTAAATACTTCCAAGAATGGAAATTCCACAGACTCTGTGGGTGGGTGACCCATTCAGTGTTTCATTATCCCCACTGTGATTTTTTTTTTCCACATATATAAGCAGAATTTTTCAGATTGTAACTTCTGTCCCATTACTCTTATAATTGAATATTTTCAAGAGTCTAGTTCTATCTTCTTCATAACCTCCTGTAAGGCATCTGTAGATGGCTCCCCTTAGCCTTCTCTTCCCCAAGTATCTGAGTTATTGTCTCAAACAATCATACCATTTTATCTATACCGATATAGAAAAATCATCCAACTATCCCTTTTTACCCAAGTTTAGAGATATATGCTGGCGTGACATATTTGGAGAGATCTCTGATAACTAGTGACTGGCTTTTATTAAATTATTTTGCTTTTGTTGTGGACTAAATTCACAACTATCCTTAGGTCTCAGACTGAAATTTTTAGAACTTGGTGTCCTTGTAAAGCATGGCTGAAGAAGATGCACTGTGCTCATTCTGTGTCAGGTATCAGGAAAATCTAGAAAAAACGGAATGGAGGAAGTAGTTTCCTAATTCCTATCTACAGGCACACAAGTGAGCAAGCACTGCTGACCAGCCTAGTGGCCTTCTATGATGGAGTGTCTGTATCAGTGGACAAGGGAAGAGCTGCACATCTGGATTGTCTGGATTGTTGTCTATCTGGATTTCTGTGTAGGCCTTTGATATGGTCCCCCAAAATATTGTTCCCTCAAAATTGGAAACAGGGTGGACTGCTCAGTGTATGAGGACTTGGTTGGATGCTCACATCCAGAAGGTAGTGTCAATGTGAGTGAGTCAATGACTGAATGTTCAGGTGGAGATCAGTGACTACTGTGACCAGTACTGTTTAATATCTTCTTCAATGACATGGACAGTGGGATTGAGTGTACACTCAACAAGTTTGCAGATAACACCAAGCCGAGGATTCTGCCCCTCTACTCTGCTCTGGTGAGACCCCACTTGGAGTCCTGCTCTGGAGCACACAGAACAGGAAAAACATGGACCTGTTGGAGCACATCCAGAGGAGGGCCACAGAAATATCAGAGGAATGGAACACCTCTCCTATGGAGACAAGCGGAGACAGTTGGGGTTGTTCAGCCCGGAGAAGAGAAGGCTCTGAGGAGACTTTACTGAGGCTTTCAGTACTTTAAGGGCGCATATAAAAAAGATGTAGACAGACAGACATTTTAGCAGGGCCTGTTGTGACAGAACAAGAGGTAATGGTTTTAAACTAAAACAGAGCAGATTTGGACTAGATAGAAGGAAGACATTTTTACAATGAGGTGTTGAATCACTGGAACAGGTTTTCCCAGGAGGTGGTAGATGCTCCATCCCTGGAAACATTCAAGGTCATTTTGGATGGGGCTCTGAGCAACCCGATCTAGTCGAAGATATACCAGCTCATTGCAGGGGAGGTAGACTAGATGACCTTTAAAGGTTCCTTCCAAGCAAAAGGTCCCTTCCAACCTAGATGGTTCTATGATTCTATGATTCTATTCTATGATTCCATGGAAAAACAACGTCAAAAGTATTTTCTCCAATGTTCTTGCTAGAGTACCTGAGAATTTGGCCTTCCTCAGTAAGCAGGAGATTAGAGAATTCACAGAATTTTGGTGGACTGGATACTATTTTGCGAGTTAGCATAGCTGTGGAGTAGTAACTTCTGCTAGACCTCAAGGGCTTAGTGGTCTCTGGGAAGAAAACCCTTGCTGAGATGTCTCAAATCATAAAGGGATTCACGCTCAGAACTATATGCCTGGAGACCTGTGCTCTTGGAGGTTGATTTAAAAATCTGAAAGTAGAAGTTCTTAATGTCCAGACATGCTTGAGTTACTAATAGAAGTCAAAACAAAGTATGTTGAGTCAACAAATCTCTAAAACCTATAAGAAGGGGCACGAAATCAAAGTCCTGGAGAGAGAGTGAAGTGAAAAAAGGACAGAATGGTCCTTTTTTTCGCCCTGATATGCAACATCATTGGAAGAGATAGGAATGTTAGATTTATTTTGATTTAAAAAAAAAATAATTAAAAAAACCCACAGAAGTACGCAGCCTGTGGCTATTTAAGCAGTTGTAACAGCATGAAATCCTTGTTCATAAAGTGTAGCTGCAGCGGTGGACGGTGCTGTGAGGGGGCAGCGTGGCCCCTCAGTCACGGTGATGTGAAGCATGAGGCAGTTTTCACACTGTAAATGTGTATGTAAAAACACATACAGTACTACTATAAGCTGTTTGGTTTCAGTGCCTGAGAATGGAGGGACCTGTCCTCAGAGCCAGAATACTACACTAAATCTCTGTGTATATTTTTCAGTGACTTTTCTCTCTATGAGCTTTATTTTCATCTTATATTTAAAAAATATTCCATGTACTGCTCAATTCCCAGTTTCACATCATGTACCAGTATAGCCGCCAGCTTAAACCCTGCAATAGCACTGTGAGGAAATAGTTCATGCATACTCTGCATTTCGCTGAGTGCTTTAACTGAGTAAATGCACATTTTTGTTAAACATTGTTAATTATTTAAAAAGAGACATATTAATTATTCATTCTGCGTGTGTGTGTGAAAGAATATTGGGATTTTCTTTCTGTAAGCTAGTTTCCTGGAGCTAGGTTCAGATAAATTTATAGTTTCTACGGCAGCTAATTCCAGACAGCCTTCTGTCCAGTGAAGCTCTTAACACTTCAAAAATGCTTTGCCTGTTTCCAGAGGGCCAATATGCTGGGATGGAACTTCTGCATCAAAATAAACAAGATCAGCTGAAGTGTTGGTTGTAACTGTGACTACTTTCTCGAACAAAGGCACACAAAGTACCCTGAATGTATATCTTTGTGATTAAGGCAGGTACTGGGAGGACTAGACTTGGGCTCCTGATGGACATTAAGTAGAAGTTCACTGCTGTAGCAAGCAGAATAATGGTAAAAAGGGTACCTCTTTTCTTGAGGTTGTGTTGCCTATTTCTCACTACCTTGTTTTTTGAGAAAAGGACATCAACTGAGAGAAAACATTCCAGGCTACTGCACTCCAGGTGCCAGACTCAAGCATCAATTTATGTTATTTGGGGAGTATGATTTTGTTGTTATTGTTTCAAAGAGGGAATCTACAGAAATATAATAAATATGGTTCTAGACACGGTTCAGAAATGCAAGCTCTGTGGGAAAACTCATGAATCTTTTCAAGTAAGGTACAATTCAATAATATAAAACTGAATTCTAAAAGAAACTTACTTCTTATTTATGATAAGGGCTACAAAGATACTGTTCCTGGAAAACTTTTTACTGGAGGAAAGAGCCAGAAAACCCTTTAGGATTTATCAGATGCTCTCTTATTCTGCCTTCATCAGAAATACCTTTACTTTACAATGAGGAGACATAATTCTGTATATTCCTAAACTGCTGACATATGCACATTTATTTGTTGTTTATACGGGATGTCAGAGATTAATCTGTGTAAATACACCAGCAAGCTGCATGCAGATTCTGGATTTGACTTGTTTGAAGAAAGGTTTTGATGAACTAACCATCCCTTATTTCAAAAAGAAACATAGGACATTAGTGATATCCTGGTGGGCTAGTTCTGAAACAGAACAGATGGATATGGGCAATGTGTACAGTATTACAATAAAACCACTGTGGTCAACTAATGGGAAATTTGAACCAGCAAAATAGATTTTCATGGTAATGAGGGCAAAGAAACCAAACCAGATATTTTAAATATTTATTTGTCAGACTGGGATAACAGCCTTTATACAGCACAATTTGCATAAGTTCTCAAGATACATCCTGTATACAATCACAAAACCATGACATGGATTTATACATAAAGTGAAAACTGAGACAGATTTAAAAGCCTTTTTATACAGTTCTCATACTGCTTTTTTGTTTCAGTTTTTACAACTTTTAGAACAAGTCTGTATTTTTTTCCCAATGAATCTGGAAGCAAAATGAAAATTAAAAGAAAGTCAAACCAAAATGAATATCAACAAACCACCATCTATGCATGCAACATTCATTGTGGAAACATTACATTTCTCCAAGAACTAATCTTATTTTTTTGTGTTTTTGTGATTTTTTGGTGTTTTTGGAATTTTTTAAACATTGGGTATGCTGTACTCGTTGTCTGTAGCATGACAGCACACACGCTAGTCAGCCGTTGTTGAGCACCTGAGCACGTCACTGAACATCTATAAGATACAATCAAATAAGAACACATTCACATGCTTGGATGTCGGATGGACTCAATAATTTAAACTCAGTTTGTTTTACAAAAATGTATACTTATTTACAGGGTTACAAATTAAGAAAACTGCTTTTGCTCAAATCATCTATTTTGATTTATGGATATCTATATATACTATAACTTTTGAGCTCATCAATATATTTGCTTATTAATCTTTTCAAAATAATAAAACAGAACATATAGAAAACATTAAAATGCTTCTTATGATTTAAAGAGAGAGTATCCGGTTTCACATATTCTTTCTGTTTTCCTTCTAAAGGCAACATGTACTCATAAAGAGCAAATGATCCTACATGCCAGGTGTACTGAATATTCACAAGGCATGTGGGACTAGGGTTTAAATATATGTAGGTGCATACTTACACTAAATGTCCTCTCTGTGTCATTACCTTTATAAGTTACACTCACACAAATGCAAATTTTCTGTTATTCACATAGGTATGTACATATCTAGATATATACTCGAATAATGAAATCTGGGACATTCAACATTGTAGCAATGAAAATAAAGTACTTAAAAATAGTGTCAGTTATGATTCAAATAATAATTTAAAAAAATACTATTAACATCTTTATGGTATCTCCATGAAACTAAATCCTAATTAAATAATCTCTATTGGGCACACACTAGCTTACAATATAATAGATGTCTTCATTTTCTTCATCATCATCCTCAAACTAAGAATCAATATCAGCTGGTTACCAGCTACCATATCCCACAGCCTAACCATGCGAACACTCAACATCCAGAAAAAGAGCTCAAATATTTCCTAGGTCTTGATTTAAAGCCAGTTTAAGTCAAGAGATTGGTTGTTACTGACTTCAACTGTTTCGGATTGGGTTTTTGTTTCTTCCACACAGGATCCATGTAATGTAAAAACGTGGGTAATAATAAAGAAGCAGCACTCATTACCCCTGGATACTATCCCTTTAAAGTGTAATGATAAAGAACTAGCTCAACATTCATCATAGAAACTCTCATGTCTAGTTTAACCTGGAAAAAAGAAGTGGCTCTTTGCTGCTCATTGTGTGCATAACAACAATAATAATAACATTAGAAATCCCTGTCATTTGTAAACACATACACTGTGCTTTTGCTCATTTTCAGCTTGTTTCCACTCACAAGGCCTTGAACAAAGAAGCAGCTTCAATCTCTGTTGACTCAGCACATTTATGAATAAAATATGTTAAAATGCCTCTGCTATTGCCTCCCTGCAATATGCATCTTAAAAGCAATCATAGAAATGTGTGAACTCATTAATAATCAATCACTCGGAAATGATAAAAGCTCTTGCCACATCTAAGCACTTTTGGCCAGATAAAAGAAACAAAAAATAATGAGAAAAAAGTGAAAAAAATATACCGAGATATATACAAAAAAAGTAAAAAAATACTAATAGTCCTTGTTTGATTATTTTTTAAAAAACATTGTCACAAGAGAGTTTTTCCTGACTTCATTCATAAAACAAGAAAAAAAAAAAAAGAAAAAAAATGCATTCAAACATGAATCTGTGTTGCATAGAGTGATTCCAGTACAACCTAGAAATTTGGTCAAAATAAGGAACTTGGCACACTTGGGAAACATCCTCTGACCTCTGAATGATGCCGCCTTTGAAAAGAGAGAGTGTGTGGGCCCAGGTCTGTCACTAGCCCATCCTGGGTGACACCAAAGGAGCCCTGTTCTTGCTGCAGCTGGCCAACGCAGTGCCACGTTCCTGACAAACTCTACTCTGCATCTTGTGATGGGAATCCAAAACTGCCATTTCAACATGCAGAGGCATTTTTGTGTGTTGTTCAGAGAATCAAAGATACTTGAATTAAACCAGTTGCTGACAGCTGACTACCCTGCAAAGGTAGCTGTTCCATGCAGCTGCAGCTATACCACCCAAAACAGCTATTTTATAAAAATATTGGCCACATTTGTATGTGTATGAGAGCAAAGCATGCCTGTCTGCTTTCTCAATTAAGAGTGATGATTACAGGCTTCGCAGTAAGACAGCCAGATAGTGCTCGTTCCTGATGGAAATCTCCATAGCAACTACCAGCGTGACTTGCTGTCCATATAATAAAACTTAGCAAGAGCAAAATTACCAGCAGTTTGCACAAAATTGCACACCTCGTGGCTTGTACTTCACACAGTAATTGAAACTGGACTGCTTTGGGGTTTTTTTTTGGTCTTTTTTCAAAGAAAGAACACAATATACCTATCAGGAATGCAAAATAACCCACCAAAAGAGCAACACATATGTCAAATATATCCACATAGGATTTTTTGGTTTGATTGGGGATTTTTTCTTCAAAGTACTTATCTTTTCATAAAAACATACACAACATCAAAACATATAGGATGTTTACAATAACGCCAGAGAACTATTTTAAAAATATATGAGAGGTAGGGCATACATATACTGGTGAAAGCATAAAATTCGACATTTAAGCACACATCCTACTTCCACTGTCAGTGATGTTGTGTTTTTAAGATAGATAATAAGATTTTTGTAAGATTGCTCTGCTTGTAAGTTAAGCAGGTTACCAGTAGGTTATCAACAACTTAACAGGACTTTCATTGGTGTGTGTATCATTAATATCGTCTGTGTGTTTCTTCTCATATTCCTTTTCCCCGCTGTTATTTTAAGTTGATAAATCCAAAACTGTATGTGGAAGGTGTCACCAGCTTAAATTTAAATGGTATAGCTTTTTCCAGCTTCTGAGTAAACTGGGCCGTATTTTTCCTTTTTTTTTTTTTTTTAAATTTTACAGTATTTTCCTGAAGAATATTTTCAGTTGCTGTTATACAACCTGTGTAAGTTCTATGATTCTATGAAGAATACTACATAAATTAGAAAATATAAGATGTTCTTTAAATAATTTGTGAAAAGTTCTTATTGGGCAAGAAAAAGAATGTCTTGAAGTGCAGAAATTTGGTCATTTTCTGTTTAAATATGCAAAGGTCATGAGGTACTATTCTGAGGGAAAGTACTTTTTAATGAAGTTGTGAAATATTAAATGACTTCTGAATAACAGAGCAGTTAGTACCATACTGATTCTTGCTTTTTAAAGAAACTGCTATACTAGGAATAGGAGAAAAAGGTCTGCTTTCTTTAGAAATGGTACAAGGGAAAATGTAACAACAAGCCTAAACAACCCCAGGCAGTAATTTCTTCCCAAAGCCAGCTAACTGCTCAGTTTCAAGCCCCTGAAAGTGGGACTTTAAGCATGGAATTGCTGACACCGTCTTAAATGTTACCTTCTTATTTACTTTCCTAACTGAAAAGCCACACTGTTAAGTGGATTATACTCAGACGTTCACCTGAGATAACAAGAGGATATTGTTAACTATCCCTAATGCAACAGCACCCAGGCAGTAACTGCCCTGTTGTCTCTTCCCCTTAGATTTCAAGTGTGTTAGTGGTGTTGATACAGAGCCCTGCACCAAATGGGTTGGTGTTAGCACAGCGGGTCGACTGCTCCGAAGTGCCTACAATATAGTCCCCAATATATATTCTCTGTACAGTTTGAGAATAAGAGTGGTTGCTGAAAAATGGAAGGACTAGTTGAAATAACTGTGTTAGTCCCAGTGCGTAAGTCTCTTCAATTCCAAACTTTTTTTAAAGCTGCTGATTCAAAGGGTAGGGTGAAGTATAGTGTCACTGACATCAAAACAGCATTTTTTCTTCCTGATTTTTTCTTCCTGCCCTTTCTCTTGAAAACCACATCCCAAATTATAGACCATTAATATAGTTTTATCCATTACATTCTAGGACAGTGGTTTATATCCATTAACACACAGAAACAAATGAAACAATCAGATCTGTTTCTCCACAGCATAGTTTCTGAAGGAAAAAGAAAGAAGGAAAAAAGTAATGTAAAATAACATTACCACTCTTTCAAATGTCTTGCAGTTTGTGTCAACTGGCAAAATCTCACTATAGCAAATTATCAGAGATCTTAAGGTGCAGAGGAATATGTTTGCACTTCTGATAAGTGAGATTTGCAAAGTCAGTCACCCAAGGTGCTTTTGCATAAGATGATCTCCTTCTGGTTGTGCAGAAAAACCAGACTCTCTGCAGCCAAACTCTGCATTAACACCTGCCTTCCAGCCTTCATTATTTTCTTCACAGTTACTCTCTTCACAAAAAGTCCAACAACACAGAGCCCTCATGTCAGTCTTCGTTTCAAACAGCCTCACTTTAACTTCTGGGCCCAGGTTTTCTTTTACTTTGCTGTCTTTTGCAGCAAAACAAGTGTACTAGCCCTCATTTAAGTGTGCTATATAGCCCAGAGACTGCTCTTTTCTACTTTGTATTCTGAAAGACTAGCTAAACACAATGATATCAAACTATAGTCTTGGAGTGATGCCGTTTTTAGCAGACTCTGCAGGTTTTGTGCCCTAAGCAGACAGCTCCACTCAGTGTGTTTGTGTGGAGCTGACCAACAGTTTGTGCCAGTTTACTATTCTTTTCCTTAGATCCACTTTGTCAAGCCAGATATAAGCTTCCCCAATCAGTGTCTTTTTCATAAACTTTCCTCCGTTGGAGACAAGAAGAATCTGGGGAAAAAAAAATATAACATCAATGTGCATATTAACATACAACATTTGCTAGCAAACATGAAAGATTCAGCAATATGGAGCTCTGATTTGCTATGCACAGAAGTGAAAAGAAACTGGGACCATAACCCTTTATATAGTCACCTTCCCAACAGAAAGCAAACTCTGTGAAAATTGAACCTTCCTCCTCTTCTATTTTATTATCATGGCGCATAGCAACTATAAGATGGCAACCTTGGACTTTACTAAGCAATTTGTTCACCTGCTGGTTACCAAAGACAAACACAAGGTGAAATTTGAAGTTACAGGCTAAAGCTTTATACAAGCAAAGTACCAGCCCTTTCTAAGTAAAGGAAGTTGAAGGGTATCCTGCATGTAGGCCGTAACTCAGAGCAGACTAATGTGTGAGAAAGTCCAGAGTTCTGGTTTCTGAACTCAACAAGTGGTGTTCTAACCTAAAATGTAGAGCTGGTCTGAAATCTCACTCCTGTTATGTCTCTGCTGAGTATTACATCTGGTCATGTGGCTCTTTCTTGCCCAGCTGCTGAGAGTGGCAAGGGCAAGGGATAGCCCTGGCACTTACAGGAGCTATGCTATCTGCGTGTTCAAAACTCTCCCTGGTGTACCATACAGGCACACGTTTTCCAGCTAAGCAGGTTCGTGGCGTGCATGTAATAGCTGTCTCTGAAGGACTTCATTAATTCTGTGGATCTATAGGTTCATTCTATGTGTTTCTGGGGGAAAAACATTTGGTAATATATATAATTCAGGGGGTGAGTTATAGTTACCCAGTCAGATAAAAGATTCTTGAATGACTGAATTAAGAAACTCAATGCTTCTTTTTTTTTTTTTTTTTTTAAAAAAAAAACCCCTACTTCCTAGATATTTCAAAAAATAAAAGAATTCTTCAGAAACTGTAGTTCCACGATAGGATTAGCAGCAGGTTTATAATATTCACAGTCACTGAGCAGGCCCCTGGCAATGAGCAAGAGAGGTAACTGATAACAGTAGGAGGCTGTCGCCATCTATGTGAAACAACAGGAGAGAAAATAGGACATTTCAGTGCTTGGTTTCACAGATTTACACCAACAGAAGAATGGCAGAACTTGAGGATGTTGTACTTCACTGAGATGCTAGAAGTGAAAATACAACAGCAGACATGTAATAGAACTGTAGAACTAGATTTTCCAGTAATCAAGAGCTTAAACATTTTTGAAAAATTTCCAGTTTGATTTCAGAAACAAAGTAAAAATTAAAACTTTACAGTAATTAAAAATAAATAAAAAAAAGAAAAGGAGGGGGAAGAAATTTGCAATAATTTTCCTGGATGATATTCTTAGTCCCCTGGTCAATTTTTATATCTGTTGGGAAGTGAGGCATGTACATGGACAGCTGAGGCACCTACATGCCCATCAGTCAACAGGTTTGAGGAAGGAAGATCAAATGATCCTTAAGCACTGCTATTAGGGAGCTCCACTTTACTGCACTCATCAGAAAGGTCATCCTTGAGGAAAACAAGCAACCTGCCTCCACTACCAGTGGCTTGTAGGTCACTTGGTTGAGTGTTTGCTAAAGAAATGGACAGCCCAGAAGCTGGCAAGCCAAACCAGAACATATGTGAAAACCATTCCTCTGGGTTGTTCTGATTATCCTCACATAGGAGATCATGTATTTCTAATTGCAGCAAGCCACTCAGCAAGGAGCCAGCTAGGGAACAAGGCAAAAAAGCCAGGAGCTTAGTGCTTTCTAGAAGAGTCCCAGGTGGGTTACCAAGGAACAGGAAAATCAGGGAAGCGAGCAAGCAAGCTGCCAGGGGCTGAGGCAACTGCCTGTCTGAAACCTGTCAAAATGTTTTCTGCAGAATATCTTCATTCTGACACATCAACAGTTTTGGGACAGAAAAAAATTCTAGCAGAAATTTTCCATTACTTCTGTCCTTGAGCCTTCTCTCCACTCCTCCAAGCTGGATCCCCGGTATTTGTCTTCTCTAACTTGTCTGTCTCTCAGCTTTGTTTCTTCCCTGCTCCAGGCTTTACATTCAAGCCTTGTTACCCTGAGTCAGCTAGTCTCAGTTTCTAATCCTCAGGGGTTTTTTTTTCCTTATTTCCAGCACTCTTGACCAGGTGATTCTCCCTTCTCATTTCCCTTCCCATTTCCCTCTCCTCTCCTCTCCTCTCCTCTCCTCTCCTCTCCTCTCCTCTCAATATCCCATGATGTCTTTATGGCTAATAGTCATAGTTTTGCTGTTGATTTTTAGAATGGAGATCCTTGTCCTAATTTCTGCTCCTAGTTGATTCTCATGTCTCTTTAGAATGTATTTTCTATGATTAACAGTTTGGACATGTCTTACTCCCTTTCTCTGATCTTACTCATCTCCCTGCAATCTCCCAATTCCATCTTCTGTATATTCTGGTTTTGTTTCCTTCCTTTCTCCCTCAAATATCGTTTGACAATGTCCATCCCTTTGTCTCTAAATGTTCACCACTCCAATTCAGCATTCAACTCACCACCTTCATTTGAAGTAGGAATTGTTTCACTGATAAGCATGAAGAACATATAAAAAGAGATGTACTGAGTCAGACAAAAAACCTTTCCAGGAAAACCATTCTCCTTCCAAAAGTGTATAAAGCAGTGCACAAGGCAGAATATAAGAACAGGACAATCAGGTAGTGATACGTTTCCAAAATACCTACTATGATCTGTGGACTAGTGACTTCCTGAGTGACAAGTGGCATGTTTATATTTAACAAACTTTGAGGTATTTTACCCATGTATTTGTCTGATAATTTTCTCTAGTTACTTTTTCCATGAAAACATTTAGCATCTACAATATCTTACAGCAATAGGTTTTATAGGTCAAATTTCACATTGTGGAAAGAAGAAACACCTTTTTTTTTGTTTGTTTTAAACTTTCTTCTTGCTATTTATACATCCTTTGTTCTCTTCTGTTTTGTGTGCAGCATCACTATGTGTCACAGAATTTCTGAGGAAACATTGAGAAGTCTCTGTCTGTTCCTATGGCTGCCTCCCTCTACCTCCCTCCTTAACAACTTGGTGGCTTATTTTCCCATAGGACTCTGTGGGTTCTTCTTTACCAGTCTACTCATTTCTGATTTCTTCTTCAACTACCTCTGGAAGCAAAGTTTTTACAGGAATTTAAAATTTTAATTTAAAAATTTAGCAAGACTTTTTGACCACTCTGGATTTTTTCAGGTAATAAAACATCTTAAATAGTCATTTACTGAGTCTATCAAATCAATAAGGATGATAGGATGCCTTAACACAGGTTGAAGGGTATCTATTTTTGTTGGCCTTGTTTTCTAAGCAACATCCGTTTTAGCTTTAATTTTAATGGTACAACCAATAAGCCTAACATGAGCACTTAGATAATCTTGTCTAACTTTAGTCATCAAAATGTAGCTGGCGGATATCCCTGGAATTGTCCATCCCTTTCCACTGACTAGAGGAAGACTGAATTTCTGGCTTATATATATATTATATATTACTTATCTACCCATGTGAAAATAAATCAAGGGTGGTAAAGCGAATCCTACCTGTCAGAAAACAGCATATCTGACCAAATGATCCAATCTGTCTAAGCAACTAAAACACAGGAGGGGGACCATTCCTGAATCAGTTCCCTGCATTGTTCGATGTGCCACAGACTGAAAATGCTGTCATGTTCTATAAAAATGTATGCAGAGAATATTTGACTTGGCATAGTCAGTGATTCTACAAAGCCTGAGATTATGACTTTTGAGAAAGTTGAGAGAATGATAAGCTAATTAGGCATTTAGGTAGCAGGACATATCAAAGAAATTTGGTTTACTTCACCTGGAAAAGTAGAGAGGAGAGATATAACAACCTTTCAGTATACCTTTTTACAAAAAGAAAGCAGATCAGTTTTCCTCTATGATTTTTGAGGATATTTAAGGATAAGTTAACTTAAATTTAAATATGTGGCGTATTTAAGTTAGACAATACACTAAATTTTCTAAATATATAGAAAAGAAATTTTGGAAGACATGTATAACTTCCTTCTCTAGGGCACTTTAAGAACAGATCAAGCCAAAAAAATTCAAGCTTGGTCTATAAATACCCTTCCTCAGTTGGGGTGATGGATTAAATCATTTTTCAAAATCTTCTCCAGCCCAATATTTCCAGTATTATGTACTTGTGTTATTTCCTTTGTAATTTTCTCTTTTCAACAAACAACTGGGGTAGAAGATTGATCTCAAATGCCCATAACAGAGCATGGACAACATCCAAAATTAGGTTTTAATAAAATGCAGAATTACCTGAAGAGAATGCCCAGCAGGACTCAAGCTAAATCTAAACGTTTCATTGAACGAAGGCTCTCGGTCATGCCTGCATACCCTGGTTTTCTTCTTAATTACTCTCTTTTGTGTAGAGATATTGACAACGTACAGCTTCACATACAGGTCTGGGGAAGAACAGTTCAATGAGTTAAATACAGAAGCTTTTAAATAATTGTTTCTTGCTAACGGCTTCAATACAGGTGAAGTGTTGTGAAGAAACAGAGCATGGTACTTTATAGAACTATGCTCTGTTCTCGTTCAAATGGTGTAGAAATTAAAGAACCCACTAAATCCAAGGGAATTACTTTGTGTTTACAGTGCTATCATTAAAGGAACAAGTACCTTGTAAGGTCTTGTAAGTATGAAAATATTATTATAACACGAGGTTTTAATTTTTAAAATCTTTTTCACCAGTATACAATTTTCACTAGATATCATTGTTCTTTAATAACAGGGAGTTATAATTTCTATTAAAGTTAAAAAAAAAAGGATTGATTTTTAATAATCAAAAATAAATTAAGAAGAGGATTAACTTTTGAGAGTTAGTTTGCATCTACAAAATATTTTTATTTGTATTATTGTTGCTCATAGGAGAAAAAAACAATTCAAAAAGAATTCTGTAGAATATGTCATTCTGATTAAGAAGCAATTTTCTTTCCCATTTCAGTGGTGATTTTAAATTAATTCAGATACATCCTACTTATGGTTTTCAAAGTATCATGAAGCTGGTTTCTGTGTGATACCTGGTAGATGATCTGGAGATTTAAATTTGTATGTGATATTTCTGCACTGAAGGATTTCTACAATCAGCTGTTCTCCATCTGTCTTCATTTCCTTCTTTAATGCAATCTTGATTTCACCCATAACCTGTGTTTTACCTGGAAAAGTGGAAAAAGCAACCCTTATTAATGTAAAAGGAAACTGAATGTATCTTTCTGTCTTGGAAAGAAGTAGAGATTTCTGGTTTGATCTTTTTAGTTTGGGAATTTTTTTGAGTTTTTAGTCGAGGGTGTAACAATAATGCATTGCTTGAATGAACAAATGGTAGACAGACGCAGTACACTTGTGTAACTAGATTATACGCTTCAGACTGTATTTGCTTCAGAGGAGCTTTGCTCTCAAGAACACAAATTTCACAAGGAATCATTTTAAGTCATGTAATGGTCACTAGATTTCACCTTTTCAGAAATATTTACTACAAGATTCTGAAGTTATCTCATTAAAAAAAAAAAAAGAAATAAAAAGAAAAAAGGAGAACATTCAATAGATTCTGAAAGGCAATGAATTAAGACTTTGGTGAAGTTAGAGTTTCATTTCACCTTTTTATGTATATGCAGTAATATCATTCACACAATTTAAAGGGAAGCGCTTATTGTGACCTTTAAAAGTAAAGGTGATTTCCCTTCTTATATGGGCAGAAATACAGACCTATTATTCCTACATCGTATGGATTTCTCTCTAAATCAGTCCAGGGATGGAGAGAAGACACAATTAAATGTAGACAAAGCTGTTTCACCTTTCCCTTGCCAGTCCTCCCACAAGGCTTTACTTAGAAGCCAATAGAACAGGGTTACATCTTCTAAACAAGTGCAGTAGTGTAAGCAGAGCCTATGCCCTAAACTCAATGCTGTCTATAAAAGCATCATGTCATAACAGGGATTGTTTCTTTTCTATTGTCTTACAACTGTAAAATATTATTTCATCTTCCTCTTCTCTTTAGACATTAGCCAAAACAAACAAACAAAAAACCCAAACCCAAACATTAAGCTCATGGGATTCTTTTTTTTACCTAGTTTCTGATGCCAACAGGCTGGAGCTTTAACACATTACCAGGAAATTCTAGATGCTGGTGCCAAGATGTGAGAAGCAAAGCAATTCTGCAGAAAGTAAACAATGGTGACATGTTTGTAGGATCTCCTCTCTTAAAGAGTAGAAAATTATGAAGTGGCATTCAGAGATTACTTATTTGTATCACAAATGTGTAACCAAATTTGAATAATCCTCACTAAAAATTCCAACTGTTGGGTCACAGACATTCATAAATAATCACACATTCTATTGTTTTTTCTACTTAAAATATTTTTAGGGATCATAAATAAAAATTTTATAAAAAATAATCACAGCTACTGGAATCTGACTTAGTCATTAAACATTTTGCAAATTCATATGGGTCAGCATTTCACCCCTAGTTTGTAAGGTATGAGAGGACTTGTTAGGAGGCAAGGGACACTTTCATCATATTTAATCATCAGAAACCTCTTCCTCTAGGTTTGAACCTGCAATAACAGCATCTTGTTTCCTATAATATGGTTGTGCAAAGAGGATGGAGCCCTCATCTTGTGATGGCAGCAGAAAAGATTTTTGGTAATTTGGATCAAAGGAAAGGCCTACAATGTCCCTGTTGTTATTCATTAATCATTCCATCATGCATCAACAAGCTTTAAACTATGTCTATAATGACCTTTTTCTGGAAAGTGTTGAGTGCCTAGTGAGTCTAGCTTGACTTTTGAATGACCGGAAACAGATACAAGAAAAAATTATAATGTCTTCTCTGCCTATCTCTGTGGATAAACTCCCAAAATCACTGATGAAAATATGACATACCACAAAGGTGTTGCATAAATCTGGCTTTTTGATCAATATTGGTTTTTGTACTGACTCCAGTGCTTAACCATGATAAAAGCCCAGCATGGGCAGTCGTAGCAGCTATTACTTTCAGGCAATTCTAAGTTAACCACAGCCTTTTCTGGAAAATATTTATCTAAATAAAACTATTTACTTTATTTTCTCTCTGTCCTTTCAGGTTTTGAAACAGTTGTTAGGATCTCCTCTTTCTTGACTTCTTTAGTACTTTCTTTTTCACTTAGATGTGCATTCAACCTAAAATGAGATCATGTAGGTTGGATGTTATCTGTGATGCTGTGAGCTAGAAAAAGGGAGAAATGCTTCCAGTAAATTAGAATGTGTTTCAAAATTCCAGCATGGCTTCTCAGCACCTGCAGATTTTCTGTAGATTATTCTGTACCCACAGATACTCTTTATGACAAGTGATCCTGCTTCACGATTTAAACCTTATGGGAAAAACAATGATCTCCAGCTGTGATAACATGAAGCATGATAGCTCTCTTGTGCTTCCACACTAATTTTCATTTCTACCACAGCATGTTGTGAAAAAGCCTTGACACCAGCCTTATGAAACATTGCACTATAATATATCACTACTTCAAAACTAGCAAAATTTTGAACACTTGGAAAAGATTTCTATTTCTTACATTGTTTGACTTTTTCCTCCTCTTTCTCATATCAGTTCATTACATCTTTCCTTTGAAAGGTCTGTATGAATAGCTCAAATGTGCATTGCTTTGTGAAGTGGGTTCTTTAAATGGAAATACATTTAGCAAAAGAGTTACACTGATGAGGAGAAGTGATAATAATGAACTGCTTGTGAGTTGTTGAGCTGTTGAGCGAGTTCATAAGGGGCTGAAGTGGATATTAATACACCAGAAATGAAGTTCTTAACGGTGTCCTGGGAATCAACAACCCTGAGGATTTAATTGGTAGGAAAAGCTCAAAACGCAGTGCCCAGTCTCAACATTTTACATTTCTCTAGAAGTTTAGAAAACACCAATCCTAAGTGATGTGTAAATGTAACCTAATGTGGGTATTTTGTTAGTCACAGGATGATGATAAACAAATGCTACAACACAACTCTGAAGAAAAGTGAAAAAGATGTTGTATACCTTTCTAGGAAAATACTATCCTTTCCAGGAAAGTGGCTTTCTAAGATACTAAGAAATAATTTTTAACTTGGATATTACTGTTTGCCTCAAGAAAGATGTATTTCAGTTGTGACAAAGAACCACATAGTAAAGTATTACAAATATTTCTTTCTAATTTAGTCTAGGAAATAAGGGCTGGAAAAAGATGAAATTGCTTTCTACAAACATATGATAAATATTGAAAGGGTTAAGAAATATTTAAGATCAATTGGTGTGATATTCTACCTGTTACATATATATCAAATGCAGAATTACTGATGTACCACAAGAGGACCACTGGCATGCATAGCAGCATCATGTTCACTTTAGGAACACATAAACAGTGGATAATAAAGTCTTTAAAATATATAGCTATGATTAAATACATTAGTGCTTTTTATATGACAAAACACTTCTTTTTAAGGGACCAGATTTATTAAAAATCCATTAACAATTAAAGGTGATGGTTAATTAACTAAATGCTGCTTCAGAAGTCAAGGGGTTTAAATTTGCTATGGTGATGGCAACATAAACTGTTCCTCTTGTAGAACTGCCACACTCCACGCTGTGACAGGTTAATTAGTTTTGCTATTAGTCTTAAAGAACTGCTGCCATAAATCGCAGGATTTGTCATCTGCACTGTTGTTGTCAGTTTCCAGGGATTGATAACTATGGATTATGCTCCCATTTGTTTCTGATCAGATGTGTGCTGTCAAACAGAATTACTCAAGACAGCAGTAAACAGTTGTCTCCCATCAGTCTGTGTTATCAAGCCTAATTCAGAAATGGATTTAAATGAGCAGGTAAATCTCACTCAACAATGGCAAGAATTTAATTAAGTTCAACGTTCTAAATGCAAATTTATGAGCTAATTCACAAGTTTATCTTCAAATAAATTGAATTGCCTTTTGAGATTGACTATGTCTACTCTATTGACTATGTCCTTTTCAGATGGACCAAATGTGAGTAGGTTAAATTTGGAAATTTAAGTATAAGATGCCTAAATGCTACTGTCCAATGAGCATCTACTAATTTGTTGAATAAATGCCAGATAGCCAGAAAACAGTATTAAGAAAATGCATAAACTGACATTTTGTTGCATGATTGTGTACAAGTTAGTACAGGCTTCTTCCGTTCCAAAAGGCTGGGGGTATTAGAGCAGTAGAATTAAAAATAAAATAGGAGGGAAATAATATATTGACAATAATTTCCTGGCATTTTTCTTTCCAAATTAAATTTATAACAGAATTATTGTTCCCAAAATATGTAGGAAATGGTCTTCTGGAATTTCAAGAGTAATAAACATTTATGGTCAAGGATTTAAAATCACAGAAGGTCCTTCTTAGCAGCTTCCAGTGAGCCTGGCCTACAGAGCACAGCAACGTTGATTTGGGGTTTTTTGGTGGGTGTTGGCTTTTTTTGAACTCCTTACAGACCAAATCATCCACTTACTACTCAATGGAAGAACTCAGACTCTGGAAAAACTAAGGGCAAACCAACAAACCAACCAACCAACCAAAAAAGCCTATCCAAACAAAATACAACATTAAAAAAAAAAAAGAGCTTTACTTTCCTATATTTTGTGGCTACAATCTATAGGACTAGCATGCCTTATCCATCATTATGCAGAAGAGAAAGGACCATAGAGCCATGGTTCACTTTAGCAGGGTTGGTCCTTCTGTTTTTACTTTTGCATGTGCTCAGATAAATTACTGCATTTTAAGAAGAATATGTACTTTTGGGGGGTTTATTTATAAAATTTGTGATTAAGTGTTACTTCCACTTTTCTGAAAGCACACATCCCTGAGACCAATCCCAGGTTTCCCAATATTGGTGCAGAACAACAGCTTAGAGTTGTCTTACTGCAGCATGATACTGGTGGTTTATAGAAAGCAGATGCTACCCTGGAGGATGTCAAGGGAGAATGCTGGAGTACTTGGAGAGGCAAGGCCAGCTGTGCTAGTGCTAACAATCACTACACAGCACAGGGAAAAAAACATGTGCTCCACTCTATTGTGAGATGAGCAGATTCCAGAACATGGGTTTCATCTTAGAAAGAGCAAATCCATCTATGCTAAAAGAATTCCCAGGATAAAGCTAAAATCATTCAGAATGGAAATTAAAGAATCCAGATAAGGGAGTCAACCAAGGAGAGAAATGATGTGACAGTGCAAATGGCAGTTATGAGACTTCTTGATGCAACTTGGTAAATGTTCTCTTGAGGAAAGTCTGGAAATAAGAAATCTCCACAGCTTTTTGCATTAGGGGTTTCTGGTATTTGGTACTTCTTGTATTTAGCATGCGTATTCCCCACAAGCAAACTGAAGTGAATTAAATCTGTCTCCCAGCTTGTCTCAGAAAGAAATTTCTGAGTATAACATGAAGTATTTTTTCTTCTGAATCAGTTACATTTATAATTCTGAAAGACTAAGTAATAAGGTTCAGAATTTCATTCTAAGACAAAGAGATAATGATAATCATAAGCATATGATCAGAAATAAAGATCTATTTTGTTAGAACTAATTTTATTTCCTTAGGTCTTTATCTGACTTGATACCATGAGAGATTAAATTAATGAACCTCTGAGAGCTCTGTACAGTGCTTATTGACAGAACACAAGTATTTCTTTGACGTATGTTTCTACTGTTTCACCTGGTCTTGGTGCAGCTATAGTTATATCTAGCGATATGTAATGAGACATCATGTCTTCCAGTACTAAGAATCCCAAATGTTCCTTATTTAGCTGTATTTCTTAAATAAACAAAATCTTGGATTCAGCTATATTAGGGTATATTTATAATATTTATAAAGTTAGAATATGTAGTCACATGTCATAAAATCTAAGGAATCCAAGGCGGATTCTTGAGAACTTGATTCAAAAAAAGGAAAATTTACAGCCTAAAAAATGGAAAGTGATTTAAGAGAACTCAAAAACATGGATTCTATACCAAGATCCCCATCCGTTAGTAGCTTTCTGTGATTTTAGACTTCATCTCTATGCCTAATTTCAGTGGTGGGGTAATAACATCTGCTTCTCTAAGAGTTATTTGGATTCAGTAACTGGAATTGGGTATACTCTAAAGGAAGAGACTTAGATCATGTAAATATAAACAGGACTTTGATATGTAATCACTAATCCCATGAGAAAAAATGAAGACCTAGAAAGGCTCATGAGGACCTATACCACTCTCATGAATCCTTCCACCATAATCCATGAAGTTTGTACACACATCATTTTCTGTGTATCAGAGTGCTGTTGTAGTAAGAAATATGTTTCTGCTGGATTCCTTTAACACTATTTTGAGAACCAGAAGCCCATCCTCTGGCAGACAACTGTGCTTCAGAAAAACAAAATAACATCATCTTATTGCAATAAATAATTCAGTACTAATGCAAATACTTGCCATTTATTATTTATATTTTGGTATTAAACAACTCTAAATGAAGGTAAAGCAAAAGGGTATTTAGTATCATTTTAAAATTAAATATATTAAGAATTCAAAATAACAGCCAAAATTTATGATGTTTTTCTAATCAAACCCTTCTCTCTGTGTTTTTGTTGTTATTGTTGTTTTGGGTTATATGGGGGTTTTTGTTCGGTTTTGGTTTGTAATTTTTAACATGACACCAGTTACTTGCAGTACCAGCTGTTTGTATTCATGCCTTTCATCCTCTTCCTGGGACATGAACTACTGGCAAAGCTGTTGTAAATAATGGTGGATGAGCTTTATAAACAATGCCTCCCAACATTTACAGGCTCCAATATTTTCTGTCATTTTAAGATTTTTTTTCATTATTTTCTTTTTGTCTTTAACCTTTCTCCTACATATTTCTTTCCCCCTTAAAACTCCTACAGACATCTAAAAATCAGACATCTAATACAGTCTTAACTACTATCTCCTCTTGTCTCGCAGTGCTTTAAATAGATGTTGGGTTTACTGGCATAGGACTGTCTCAATAAAGATGTTCCCCACTTCCACAATAGTGGAGTAGCTTGAGTACATGTAGTTTCTGAAATTTGTTGCTCCTCTTACAACTGCATGTCCAGTCTGATAGCACCAGCATGGTGCTATCAACAGGTCATGGGACAAACTAGAGCTCAGAGCAAGGCTGCCTCTTTTTTCCCCCGCTCTGGAGAGGATTTACAGCTGCTGAGCATCCCTGGTATGTGTTCAGAGTCTAATCTGCCTACATGAAGGTTAGTTGTTGTTATATGTGAAACGCTCAGCTGTTATTACAATTTGTTCCCTTCCTTACCTAAAGTAGGTAGGGATACTGTCTGCAGGCAGTTCTGCTCCTCTGAGATGGTAAACACTATCGGTCCAAGTCCTGACAAATGGGTACCCTCTGGGACACAGGGATGCTCTGCACTGGGAGCAGATGTGAAGTGAGGGAACTGCTCTCTCTTTTCCTTTCTTTCTCATTACCCTGAAGATGTGAACTCCTGTGAACAGACTATATATTATGAGATGAGCAAAGAAGATTAATTTCTTTCATTAATTTCTGCCTGTCTCCTCTGATGTGATGTTTATGCAATCATGTAATGAGGGAGAAGAGCAGAATTAAAAAACTTTGCTCACAGCAAGTACAATTTACAATTTTGTGGGCAGTGAGAGTGGCTCAATGTAAGGCTCAGGCATGTGAACAAATTGACAGTTTTACGTTATGATTCTTAGAGCTAGCAGGTTCACTGCCCACAAAATTTTGAATACACTAGTACAGAAATTTAGCCTGTATGCACAAAATCCTTAGTAGTAAAGAATATTTGAAAATAGCAAAGAATATTTAAAGGAAAACAGTTTTAAGCACCTCTTTTCAGACGAAAAAACCAGTTATGCAAAATGCTATTTTTTCAAATATTTTATTCAAAAATATTATTTTGAAAACAGAGAAAACCTTTTGCTTTTTGAGATTTTGGTGTGTATATTTCCCAGAAAAAAATATAAACCTCGTTCCATTTATTGGTCACTGTGTGTGTGTGTGCCTGCCTCTTTCACAGATTTGATTTTTTCTTTTAAAATAAAAAGAACGACAAAAAATAATGCTAACTATGGACTGATATCATGCGTAAAAGCTTTTTTAAAGTGATTTGTGGGAAAATAACACCGATACTTCACACATGTTCAAATATGAAAAATAAAAATCATAGACTTGTACTGATCCAATTTCACCTAGCTTTATTTCTAAATTGCATTCTAAAATGTTGTAAGAAAAGGTTAGTGAGGCAATAGGAAGACGTTAATGAGGCAATAAGATTAGAAGAGATGAATTAGAGGGGAAAGTTTTACTAGTGTCAGAAGCTGCCCATGACCTAAAGGACAGTATAGGGGATTAGCGAGTTCTCCAGAAAGATATTTTTCAATATTTGAGTGAGACTGGCTCCTGTACCATAGAAGCATTGGAAAAAACGTAGCGAAAATCATGCAAATTATAAATATCACATTCAACCAATGAGGGTGATTAGAGGTGAATGTAGAGATTGCTTTTAATGATGAAGATGAACACAGAACACTTGTGTTTGACAGGTGGTAGGTTGAGGGAGAATAAAAATGGGGTGAGGGAAATCAAGAGAGTTACCGAATTAATTCCTAGTACATCTTAGTAGATATCTCTTATTCGTAGTTATTTATATTTATTTATACTTCTGTGGAGGGGAAAACTGATTATTCCATCGACATCTTCTCCACAATACATTCAAATACCATTATTCCCCAAAATTTAGCTTTGATTTAGAATAATAAACTAATGACAAGGTTAGTCATAAGGAAGTTTAAATGTCTAACTTAGACTCCCTAGATCCTGTAGTCAATAGGGATAGCATCTCCTTAAACTTATATCTCAGGATAGATAAATGTTTTCTACAAGTGCCTGTCTTTTTCTCTTTTTTTTTCAGTGATAGTTGAGATGAGTTTCAGATATAGTTGATGGCTTTGATTTAGAAACCTGATTTTTAAACAGTGAAGTAAGGCTAAAAGTATCAAAATGTAAATCTACACCTTTACCGTTTTCCGCTGCTTCGATAAAAGAAAGCTAAAATCTTTGTTGAAATTATTCTTGCTATTTTAATTGAATTTGAAATATAGGTGTAGCTTGGATCTGAAAAGGGGAGCTATGCAGCCCTGTGTCTTAGAAGGCAAAACTCTGCTCAAGCACCTTTGCTCACTTTCATCCTCACCATAATTCACTGCCTGAGTCTAAATATACATTCACAGTCTTCTTTGCATGATTTTAGCATCTTACATAAGGAGACCTATCAGACGCTGCAGATTCAGCTGCATAAAAGACAGCTCGCCAGAGCACGTCTGAAATTTTGATGATGAAAGGCACACTTTGCTTTAGCTTTTGGATGGACCAAAGTTCATACAGGGAAAAGAAGAAAAGTATTTAATGTCATACATACAGAAAAACCTGAACCTTGATTTTTAAGGTTATTCTGTTGCAGCTTTACCAAGGAAAAAATGTGCTGCTAAGGGGAGAAGAAATTTGCAAACTGCCCTCAAAAGTCTGTATTTTAACAGCCACAATTCAATAAAGTAATTTTGTGATAATCTTTGTGTAATATAGCATAAATATTCTGTTAAAGTAGGACAAGTGAATCTGCAAGCCCTTTTTTCATGTCAGTATAAGAACACAGAATGGGTTTTACCTATGCAAAAACAGGGAGGATTTTGCTAGGTTTTGCTTAGGTTCTCATTTAAATGATGACAGATTTCAAGCTACTTTCACTCTCCCATAACAAATATATTTTTTATCTTTTTTAAGTTTTGATATGCCAGTTTTTGAGGTTTGACAATATAGTCTGAAATGACAAAATCCCTTCTGAGCCAACCTTCACTTTCTATGCCAAAATAATGAAAAAGTTTACATCTTCTCACTCTGAATATATATATATAAAGATGTGAATATCACAACAGATTCATTTATTCTTTTTTTCTGCTTGATGTCATGAAATGAGGCGTTCTGTCTTGAACTTCTAGAAATCACAGGAAATGGATTAAAGTCCATTTGGCTTCTATTACAATACGATAAAACTATAATGGAAATAATACGAGCACTTTGAGATGAGTGAAATTACTCCCATAGATAGTAACAAGTGATAATAGAAAATTTGCCCACAGATATAATAAAGAGGAAAAAATAATTATAAATATAATTCATAAATATAAGAAAAATATAAATAATAAAAGTATCAGAAGGTGAAAAACTGGATTGCCAGGTAGGTTTTGTATTTATTTACTTTTGTGAATCCAAAGTGAAAATAATCCTTTGAACAGAACATTTTGTACTTTGGGCATAAACAAACTTCCCCTAGCCTAAATTCAAATACAGAGAGTGCTTCAAAAACATTGTAAGAACATACTTCCTAAGAATAGCAGCTAAAAATGCAAGCAATGAAACCAAAGTACTTGAAGATTCCATTTCTGAAAAGTAATAGTTCTGTTAGGAAACCTCCTGACCACTCAGGGAGCAGTGTGACATGAAAATAAAGTTTATTTATATAATTTCTGCCAAATTTGTGGGTCAGGCACAAGTGAAACCAATCATACAGCATTTAGATATAAACCAAAGAATATGTTGCATTACAGGAACACCTAGGAACTTCCCCATTTGCTTTGGCACTCAGATGCTTAGGTAGTGCTTTTTCATTCCTTTTAGCATTTTGGCTATACGGTCTGATGAAAAATAAAAAACAAGCCTCAAAAGTAGGTGGATAAAATTAGGTGCTGGTCTTTAAAAAGTTTAGATCATTAGAAAGATACATAGAAAAACAGCTCAAGGATAAAATGCTGACTTCAGGAGTGGATGTTGCCTGCACACCTAATAAAGACTTAGTTTCAATAAGCACGCTAAAGGTTTTAAAAGAGGTAACCAAACTGAAAAGAAATAATTATGTTTTCTGACTTATCAGTGCAAATAATAAAATATTTTGGTACTTTCCCTTTGCCATAAAGCTGGCCTGTCACAGGGTAGGCTAGGAATTGGTGTAAGAACCACATACGACATGATTTCACTCCAGGTATTTTGGAGAGTGGTTCATTGCACATTTACTGCACAGACAAGCACTGAGCCTGCACTGTCAGTGCAGTGGAACAAGCTGTTTCATTTCACAGCTTGGCCGAGTCATTTATAGCCCATAAAAAATTACTTAACACGTTGTGGCATATGTAACTCTATAAAGCTTTCTTTGAGAAGGAGGTGGAAGATGGCATTTGTATACACAAATATATCCATACACATACTCAAAGCTAACACAATATGTTAGCACTCTTTTGTGCTATAAACCTAGTAGGCACACTATCATGGTAACTGAAGATGAAAATTTCTGGTGAGAACCTGCCTTTTCATTCCTCACACCATGCTTTCCAGATTCCCCCTCAGATTTATACTGCAGCTCTGAGGCTCTTCAGTGAAATATGCTTAAAGTCTTGCTCATATCTCCCTGGAACTACACACTGGTGAGCACAGTCATGTGTGCTGCACAGCTTGGGTACCAGGCAGATGCTTCTGCACTGACTATCCATGTGGAAAACAGGTAATGCTATTATATTAATTGATTTTCTTTTGTGTACTTACATTACCTTGTACAGTGGTATCAGCCCACTGTTGAGATGCTATTTCTCTATCATTAAATAAGAATGATTACTGAAATAATAAGACTACTAAATGTAAGTGTCTGAGTAATTACCTATTCAGGGTGATAGTAAGAGCTGTGATAATTCTAACTCATTGTGTCTAATATACTAAAGAAAGCCGAATCTTTCTTCCAGGACCACCTGAGTGTTTTGTGGCTGTCTTTAGGACAATCTAGGAAATTTTAGCACGAAAATGAACACTGTAATTATTACTGGGATTCAACAACCTGCATAATCTGTCCAACAGAGCAATGAGGGATAATCCTTTCTATGCATCAGGATAAACATGGAATCAGCTCAGTCAATACTGGAAAACTGTGTTAATCCAAATTTTGCTCAGGAGAGATGTTATACGGAGTATTCTACGGAGTTATGCAGAATTCAGAGTTCTACAGTCCTTGGAGGATTGATGCCTGGAAGTATTGCTTACAGTAATGTGGAAATGTTTCCTAAAGTTGTAACCAGTTTGGAAAAATATCAATTTATCTTTCAGCTTCTGTCCAGAGTCTTCTGTTAAAGACATTATTTATTTTTTTAAGAGTTTGCAACCTTCCATTAGAAATATTTATAGTCTAAAGTACCTGCTTTTCATTGAAATACACACTATTCCCTCTCATTCAACGTTCAGCAGTGCCATTATTCTTCATTTCATGCAATGCTGATTCCCTCAAACTGCTATAATAGACATACCCTAAAGTTAACATTTCATTGCACTGCTGAACTGGTGTGTGTGGTTAAAGTCCATAGAGACACACTTGAATAAAAAATATTACATAAAAACCCAGAACAGAAGAAAAAGTACAGGGCTAGTACTGCACTTATGTAAATACAGCTTTGTGATGAAGACTAAAATTATAGAAAAGAAAAGTGAAGGGGAAAATGTGCTCCTATTTAGAGTGTTCGTGAATTGGGAAGAAATCTGTTAAGTAAATGGAGTTATATAACACTCAAAAAACAACAGTGATGCTCAAAATTATGACATAAATACATGTTCCAAGTGGACTAAATGACTCTGTAGAAGAGGTCTCAATGTTCTGTGGGGGTGAAAATGTAAAAAATGTTTCTGAGTTTCTGAGCTTTCATCACGAATGTGGAAGATGATGGAAGTCCTCCTATAAAGAAAGGGAACTTAATTACGGAACTTAGAAAAAGAGAAGGGCCTAGTGTTCAGTGATGGGCAAATGTGATAAGTTGGTATCAGAGATGCAAAGGGAAAAATGTTTTACAGTGCAGGACTGAAAATCTTACAATATGAATGATCTAAAACATTTATTGAAGACCTTTAAGACTGAGGAAAAATGTCAGAGACCTATTCCTGGAAACATCTCAGATGTTGAGACCTCGCTCTGGTATCACACAGAACAGTGATACTCAATCCCTTCTTCTGGAACCTGAGATTCTGGCCCAAATAAGGGCTATGATCAGTTGGCCTTCAACAAATGTGACAGCATTTCCACCAGCAACTGGGAAACTTTTTTGATGAAAATTTTCTTAAAACTTTGTGCCTTAGAAAAGGTGATTCAAAACACACACACATAATTGTATTTAAATATGGCTTGCTGGCTGGCTTAGAAACTCCCCCTGTATTTTCTGAAGTTCATTGAAGCAAATACCCTGTATTTGTAGATAGAAAAATCCCAACCCTTTTGTAACTCATTAAAAATCTTTTTTTGCTTCTGGGCAGTACATATGCAGTAGGACTTGTATAATTAACTGAATCTTTTCAATAATGAATAAAAGGGAGTTTCTCATAGTGAGCTAATGCTCTGACAGCTCCTGTAGATTTACTTTCTGGCAACTGTCTTTAAACAGAAATGAGGCTATTTTTCTGTCTTGTGCCACAGTACAGTGAGACTGCTTTGGGAATTAGTGCCTCACAGACTTTATGCACTGAGGCCAACACTCATGATTTTATTAAGAATCTCTGAGATTTAGTACTGCTCTTTTGGAGATAGATGTTGAAGTCTTGCTTGTAATTTATTTTTAAAAATTTAAGCTCTGCATACGGGAATCAAAAGTAGGGTTTTGCAAGTTTTCACAAACTGAAAGTGCAGCATAGACTCTTTGCATAATGTGGTTTAAAACTTGGTTGGTGGTTTTTGAAATGTAAAATAACCGGGCCCTGGAAAAATATTATTAATGTTGTATACTCATTATAAATTTGTAATCAAGTATAGCAAACATTGTATTTGTGATCATTACCCATGAATATGATTCTACTTCCTGCAGGAATTGCATAATCTCTCTTTACAGTTTCAATCAATTTAGAACAGAAAGTAAAAAGATTTCTTTCAACTACAAATGAAGACAAATTTTAGGAGACCAGAACATCCACTCTCCTGGATTTGGAACTTACTCAGGAAGTGTCCTATAAAGTAAGAAAGAATACTGACTAAAAATCTGATGTATAGTTCTGATTTATATGAACTGAAGAAAGATGCCGTGTCCTGAACAGTCTCTTGACTGTTGAATGATATAAAGAATATTTTAAAAATCTACAGCTGGCTTTTTAGAGATCCTAAAAAGACATGATATGTGTGCCGAATATCTGCTTGGAATTGGCTCAAAAATATGAAACTACACTGGCCCTTAGGGTAGTATTGATGAAGAGTGACTTGCTGAGCTATTGCCAGGCCACAGTTGGTTACCATGCCAGCTGACACACTCAGCATCAGTACACAAAACCGTGTGAAGAACAATAATATATCACATGAGACTCCTCTTTCTAGCATCAGCTTGCAGCATTTTTTGTGAGCAACGTGACAAACAACAAATTGTTTCTGTATTCATGAGGAAAAATAGTCTATGTATAATTTCTTACAGAATACAAGTCTTGTAATTTTCCTGATCTAAATACATTGGGAAAAACACAACTGTAGAAAATCTTAGAAATAAGTTTAACTGCTTAATGTGTATGCTGAATATGAAAAGATTGAAGACAGAAAATTTTGTAGGATCTGGGCTACTTAATAGTACTTATTAGTGTTTGACATTATTTAGTGACTTGAACAGCTGTCCACTGAGTTCCAAACAAAAGTAATTAATCACTGAGAACATAAGCATAAAAGTAGAAATACTATTTAAATAGGCAAATATTGAGATATAGATATAGATTCTCTCAGTAACAAAGTTACTATAATTCATTTCAGATTATGATCTACCTCTAGAAGGAAATTAAGTTTTCCTAAAAGTCTTTGAGACAACCTTTTCTGTAGTAATGAATATAATTGGATCTGAATTTGTCTTTATCAAATACAAAGTACAATATCTGGATTCATCATTTAAAATTGACTTTCATTTGCTTTCCTGAAGGATTATCAATCTGCTCTTCTGATTTGGAAAATAGTACATATAGATACTCGGGTATTTTACTACTCTGACCATTTTAATAGCCTTATTGTCTGTGGTAGTAGTGCTAATTAATATTTCTGAAAACTGACTATCATTGTGAAAGACAGGGAGGGCTGCAAGGCTGAAGAACCTGAAGAGCATGTTCTGTCTTTGAAGTTATTTCAGCACAATTTTACCCCCACATGTATCACATGCACAAAGGTGTCCCCTTGCATGGGGTTTCACAAGGAAAACTTTGGGAATCCACTGCTGAATGGCAAGTCTGTGAGTGCTGTTATATTCATGTACCTCTCAGGACTGAATCCACAAGGTATCTGCATTGTTACCACTTCCAAAGAGGGGGAGGGTTTATTTTCCAGTCAAATCTATGCATTTTACTATCTTCATATCTGAAATTTGAGGATATGGATACAACATGACTCAGGTCAACATTGATTATAACTTCTTTTATATATGTATCTTATATTTTTTTTTTTTAATTCCTCCTTCCTGGTACAGTTTGGCTATAGGAAAAAGTGCAGCCATTTAAATCCATGACTTGGACACCGTACTGATGTAGAGACTACAAACTTAATCCTGAAATAGTTAGCAAGATATCTAATTATCTCATGCAAAGAACTCAACTTCAAATTTTGCAATAAAAGTCACACAACATAGTTCAGCTGAGAAACAGAGACAGCCCTCTACATTAAATAGAATTAAGCCTGAGGTGCCCATAATGCTGTCAGTTATTGATCATGATTTCCATCAAGAGAATAAACATTTCTGGTTTAGGCCCTTTGTGATACATACTCTGAACTGCTTCCACTTAGTAATAATAATACCCGTGGTAGTTAGCAAAGGACAAATCTTAAAAAGGATAGTATTATTTTCAATTTACAAGGAACTGAGGCTTAAAGACTGAAAAACACTGTCTAACATTACTTAATCCAGCAACAAAAATTATCAGGTAATCCTGTTTTCTTTTTTAATTTCAAGTCATGTGGAAGAGGACACAGTGTTCTTTGTGCACATATGTATTTGAGTGGTCTGTATTGTATGTTTACATTCATTATTTACATGAAATTATAAGAATTATAAGCAGGTTTTCCAATTAGAAGGGTCAGGCAAGTACAGCTACAGACAATAATTGCAACTAAATGTATATTGGTACTCTTCATTACTTTTGTGATCTATCTCACAGAAGCACAAAGGGACAACATAATAAGGAGTTTTCAAGCTCCATGCTGAATTTTTTCCTTTCTTCATGTGACACATAAGCTGCAACAAAGAGGCACTTTTTTAACAAGAATGCTTCAAGACACATAAGGCAAGTCTGCTACCCTGCTGAGCAGTGTAATTTCTGATCCTGAAAGCTGTTTGTTACGCTTTGAAAACAGGCACTGGTAATGGCAGAATTAACTCCGCTACTGTCAAAGACAAAACTTGTGTCACTGGGAACTACAAACACTGTTGCTGAGTTTTCCTCAATGCTTTATCCATAAAGCATCATTCTACTGCTCAGACAAGGAAAATGTAGAGGAAACGGGTTCATTTTCTGTTATTTAACAAAGATAATTTTAAAAATAATACCTCTTTTACAAAGTCTGTGATGAAATATGCCAGGTCTTGCCAGCATATGTAAGGTAGGGAAAAAAAATAATATGTTATCTCTATGTAGTTGCAGTGAGGAACTTCAAGCAATAGAACACAATTACCTCGGAGGAATTTGGCCAACTCGGTGGTTATGAAAAATGCTATGGAGTGTTTAATAAACTAGTGCAGCAGATTGCTGCTTTAAACTCTTCCTGGTGAGGTGTCCCTTTAAAGAAAGTAATACCTTCCTTGGCACCAATCTAGCTGCAAAGAACATCTTTGCTTGTAACTAATCACTGATTCTTACTCATCTTAAAATGGCATAAACGGGCACTGGTGCTGAAAGAGCTCTCTTCATGCTCCTGCGTATTTCTTCCCACACAGTTTCCCTGACGTTACATCCTTTAGCCATAGATGTTTTTAAAGATGCCTAGTAAACTAGTTGGCAGAAATGATGCTACTAACTGCCATCTTCCCCCCCTCCCTGTATTGATTTTGGGTTAGTCACGAAACTCGATTCAGCACCCGCTTTATGCCACCATGAAAAATTAAATGAAGTTGAGGGAAGAAAAGAATGACATTTTTCATAAACAATGCTGGTTTATGACAGTGTGTTTTATGAAACAGTTATAGTCAGATAAGATAATTCAAAGAGGAAAGGACTGCTGGACGTCTCCAGTCCAACCCCACATTCACATGAGGGTTAATGTATCTGCAGAGGTCCAAATTAAACACATTGTTCTGGATATGGCCTGACAAGTACCCAGTGGAAAGGTTTAATCCCTTCCTATGTCCTGCTCCCTACACAGTTAAATTTTCAGTACGGTATGCAACAGCAATGATCACAAAGACATTTTCTAAATTAGTATTGTATAAAGAAAAGTTGTTGGTGTCACTGCACCAGTGACTTTCTCAGAGAAAATCTGTTCTGAAGAGTGCTTTAAACAAGTTCTGTTGAGTAGAAGTGAGTGGAAATCACACATTTTGAAATGAAAGCATGTAAAAACTGATGGCTCCATACTAGCTCTCCCATGCCAGCACTTTCAGTATTTTTAAAATGGCTTTGGGCATCCATTGTATGGTTTTAGTTTTACTCATTTTAAAGAAGTCTAAAGAATCTGCTTTGTGGTCCCTGCATTATTCCCCAAATGTTTGAAAACAAGTAGTGGCACAAAAATCTCTTTTCATAGACCATCCATTTTGATGTCAACAATAAAGAAAAGTTGCCTCAGGAAAACAGCTTTAAATATAGCTGTGGCACTATCAACAAGTTATCACTTCTGTATGAAAGCGAGTCCAGTTGTTTATTTGAGAGTTTTGCTGCAGGAGATAGAAATCAGTAGTGCTGTATCAGGAATGTAAGCCCAGTTCTTCATCGCTTAGTTTTGCTGCAGGGAGCTGGAGAGATCAGATGCATAGATCTTTTTGACTGGCCATGTATGGTTGGGTTTTCTCTTTATATAAATGGAGAGTGATTCCCAAAGGCTTCTAATACTGGGAATGTGTGTTCATGAACTAAGCTTGACCAAGTCGAATATGAGTAGTTTATATAAAGACAGCTTGGCAGTTCTCAGAAGTGAGCAGGTTTGCTTCTGTCTCTTTGGCCCCAACTGTTATACTGAAATCAAAGAGGAAATGTAACAGCCTTGATCATTTCTGTCAACTGTGTGCAAGAGGTGTGATTGTGGCTGTATGGGAGCACTCAGCCAAACCGGTTTCGGAGCACAATAGGTGAGATGCAGGGAGTTGTCATGCGACTCAGCTTCATCTCTGCCTTGCCTCCTCTATGCAGAGATGACTTGGGGGGAGCTGCAAA
>BJBW01007727.1:0-14594 GCA_004320125.1 Scolopax mira
ACCCCCAAGCAGAGCCCACCAGGCTGGGCTGGGCTGTGCTGGGAGCAGCACCCAGCAGGGCTGGGTCCCACCGGGAGCTGCTCTGGGAGCCCCACTCACCAAGTACAGACACCTCTGTGCCGTTTCCACGCTGTAACGGCTTCTCACCAGGCACCGGTGATTTGAGGAACTTCACACAGTAATAGGTGCCGGCATCCTCGGGTTGAACATCCCTGATGAGGATGGTGAAGTCTCTGTTGGACACATTCACCGCCCTTGTCACACGGGGGAAGGAGCCCGTCTGGTCATAGATGGTCTGGTTCTCACTGCCCCAGCCCTTCAGCCACTTTATGGGGCCAGCAGGACCTTCAGAGGACACGGTGCAGGTCAGGGTGAGTGTCTCCCCGGCTTTCACTGACACCTTGTCCTGGGGCTGCCACAGCTGGAAGACCGGTGTCCCCTGGGCACCTGCACCTGGGCAGAGCACAAGAGGGTTTGGGGCTGATGGGGGCCCAGGAGCCAAGGCACAGCACGGGGCATCTCCAGACCCCCAGCCCTGAACCCACAGCAGGGGACATCCCTGTCCCTCGTTCCCTGGGGCAGCCATCACTGCTGGGAACTGGAGGACAGTGGTGGGGCAAGAATCCCCCCACTTGTGAGGAGACTCTTTCGTAAGGAGAAAGCAAGATGGAAGGGTAGCAGTGAAAGAGGAGCCCTGGACACCCACGGGCACAGGGAAGGATTGCCCTGCCAGTGGTGTGGAGGACTGTGTCAGGGGAAAGGTGTCTGAGGCTGTGGGGGCCCCCACTCACCTGGGACTCTCTGGAGCAGGAGCAGCATCAGGCAGGCGAGAGGCAGCGCCTGTGACACCGGAGCCATGGTCATTCCCACGTCCTGGTCCCCACGGCTCAGCTCAGCTCAGCTGGGTGCTGGTCTCTGCCCCAGCAAAGAGGAAGGAAGGGGCTCACCACTGGCCAAGTTCCTCCAGGGACCCCTTGCACAAGTCCCAGCTGGTTCCCAGCCTTCACGCCGTCTCACGTCACAACTCCGGTCCACCCCAGCGATGTCAGTCCCACTCTCCCCAGGGATGTGTGCCATGGCCACTGCCACAGGCCCCGGGCAACCAGAGAGAGCGGCCCCAATCCATCATGCCCCCCTGCGTGTGGCCAGCCCTCAGCTCGGTGCCCCGGGGCATTGGGGGGACACCCATCCCTTGCAGCAGAATTGGGGCACGGGCTGGTGTCTGTGATGGGCCCGAAGTGCAGAGCTTCGCCGCAGCCCCCCCCCCCGCACCCAAACCGGGTCGGGCAGAGCCGCTCTCCCGCCCCGTGCCCCGCACAGCCCCTCGGTGTCGGGAGGCTCTGCCCCCTCGGGGGATGATGCCCTTGGGGACGGAGCCTGGCGGAGCTGCCCTCCGGCTCCTCCGCCGCCCCACGCCCGCCCCGGGGCAGGCACCAGAAGCGTTAACATCCCGCGCCCGCTCCCTCCCATTTCCTGTGCGGTTTCTCCTTCCCGTTCTCCCGCCGCCGGAGCCCCGGGTCCGGGCAGTGTCCATGGCTTTGCGAGCGGCTGCGGCGGCTCAGCTCCTGCTCGGGCAGCTCAGCCTCATCCCGTTACGGCTCTCGGGTGAGTCCGGAGCGGGGGGGCGGCGACGGCAGCCCCCCGACAGCTCTCCCGCTTCCCTGCCCCGCTGCCGGCGGCTGCCGGGGGGGCGGACGGCGGGGGATGGCGGGGGAGAGGCCCGGCCGCCGCAGCAGAGAACTGGACGGCGGAGAGAAACACCGGACCGGGGGAAGAGTGAAACTTTTCTCCTCCGACCACCTTTTTGGGCTGCGGGGGGCAGGCGGGGGGGGTGTGCAGCCCCGAGCCCCAGGGTGGTGCGGAACCGAGCGCCGAGATTTGCGGCGTCCAGCCCCGGGGTGCACATAGTGACCCCCCCCGGGATGTGCGGAACTGACGCTCCGGGATTTGAAGCCCCGGGCCCCGCCGAGCCGTTGCCGGAGGTAGCAGGGGGCTCGGGGCAGGAGGAATTTGGGAGCAGGAGGGATTTTGGGGGCTGAGCTCTTCTCCATCCCAGCTCAGAGCCAGCTCCTGGCCGGGTACTCACATCCCCCCAGGCTGTGAACCCCGTTTCTTTGATGAGCCCCAGCGATCTTGGCTCGTGTTGTACCGAGCTGGGACGTTAATATTTAACGGCACTTGGAGTTTTTCCTGCCAGGAATTCCCCTTGGCTCCTTCTCTACCTCCCCAGATTCCAGGCACCCGCAGCGCCTCTGGTTAAAGACAGGAAAGGGGATGTAAATTTGCCCCTTGTTCATTTTTAACCTGACTTCTGCCGCTCCCGGTGCCCGCGCTTTGTCTCTCCTATATCCAGGGGTATTTCTCAGCTGGGGTGCTGCAAACTCGGGGTGCCTGGGGTGAGTGGAGCAAGCCCTCGTTCCATGGCTCAGCCCCAAACCCTCCTGTCGCTGTGCCCCAGGTGCAGGTGCCCAGGGGACACCAGTCTTCCAGCTGCGGCAGCCCCAGGACAAGGTGTCCGTGACAGTGGGGAAGACACTCACCCTGACCTGCACCACGTCCTCTGAAGGTCCTCCTGGCCCCATAAAGTGGCTGAAGGGCTGGGGCAGTGAGAACCAGACCATCTACGACCAGACGGGCTCCTTCCCCCGCGTGAGGAGGGCACTGAATGGGTCCAACACAGACTTCACCATCCTCATCAGGGATGTTCAACCCGAGGATGCCGGCACCTATTACTGTGTGAAGTTCCACAAATTGATGCTCGGTTCTGATGAGATGTTTGATCATGGAAAAGGCACAGAGGTCTCTGTACATGGTGAGTGCAGCCCAGCAGGACGCTGCTCCCAGGGACCCTGTCCCATGGCCTTTCCGTCAATGGGGTCCCACACTGCCCTGCACCCACCACCCTCTCTCTGCTCTGCCTTGTATCTCCACAGAAGCAACCCTGGTTCCCAGCATGGTGGCTACAGCTGTAGTGCTCTGCTTCCTCCTCCTCCTCGGCCTCTTCATCGCCCTTTGCATGTACAGGAGGAAGCACAGAGGCAAGGCAGAGAGCCAGAGCCTGGCCAGGCCGGCGGCCATGGGTGGCTTCTCACCCATCCCTCTGCGGTGCTGTGCAAGGACCCCCGAAACTCCCAGGTTTGTGCCCACCACCTCTTCCTTTTGCACCCCGAGACGAGTGACCCACCTTGTCCACCTGCCTTATCCTGATTTCCTCTCTCTCTGGAGGAGTGATTTTCCACAGAAAGGGTCCTTTGCTCACCAACACATCAATGTTCTGCATGGCTTCTCTCTGTGTTTCCTGGGAGTGCATGGCAGGGAGCACCCAGCACCAAGGAGCTCCCTGCAGCCCCTCACCGTGGCGTCTGAGCCCGGCCCAGGCACACAGACAGCCTGTTATCCCTCTCCTCTGCCTTCAGCATGGGTGTCATGCACGGCCTCATGCTGCAAAGCTGGGCTGCAATTCGGGAGGGGAATTGAGGAGCATTGTGCTGAGTGGGGTGGGGAGGGGCTTCCCACCCCCCAGCTTCCTCTAATGGCCTTCCTTTCCCCCAGCAGTGAAGTCCTGGATGCAGAGACCTCACATCTGCCCAACCAGGTAAGAGTGAGCCCTGAATATGGGGAAGACCATCCCCTGCTGATGTCCCAGCTTGCAGGGGCTCCCCAAGGCTCGGGGGCCAGCGTGGGCAGTGGGTGGGCAGCCACTGCCTGCATGCTATCCTGGCATGGAGCCACCCCTGCAGCTCTGGCACCCCCCCTGTCCCAGTGGGAACATGCCCTTAAGGGTTATTTTTCGCAAGCTTTATCTGGTGAGAGCCTTAACCCTTTGTGTGCGCTTCTGCAGCAAAGCAGCAAGGAGGACAACTACATCCACTACGCCGATCTCCAGCCCCTGCCCGTGGCCCGGCAGCACGTCAGGAGCCCTGAAGCAGCCTGCTCTGAGTATGCCAGCGTCAGGGTAGCTGCCAAGTGACACCTGGCACCGCAGCCTGCGAGGCTGAAGAGCCCATTTTGGGGAAGGAAGCAGGGACATTTCTGCAGGGCACAATAAAGAAGAAGTAGGTCTGTCCGCATGGCACACCCCGCGCTGAGCTTTTCATGCTCGGCAAAGATCCTCTCATTCGTTCCTGTCTTGGTGGCCACGCTGGGCAGGGTGAGGCTCAGGTCTTGGGCAGCAGCTCTGCCAGGACCCAGTGGCCATTTCGAGTGCAGGATCAGGCCATGAGGCTGAGCACCTCCACCTTGTGGAAGCTGTGCAGTGCCAGTTGCTCCAGGAGGAGGTCTTATACGTCTGTTTCCACCAGCACGGGCCACCACCAGCACTTTCTCGGCTCAGCAGGTTCATAATTTGTTATCTTGTCACTGCACCAAGCCCATCCTCATTAAAGCCAGCAAACAGCCACTCTGTCCCATCCTGCTGTGTTCAGAGCAAGAGCAGTAATGCTGGTCCTGCAGGGTCCTGGAAGACCTGCCTTTCCCTGCCCCACACAACGGGGCTGGTGTTTGGGAACAGGGATCCTGATGCTGTGTTAAAAGGAGGGCACCAGCCTGCCTGCCCTCCCACCCCTTCTCCCCTGAGCAATGCACATCTGCTCCAGCCCCAGCCAGCCCATGCACATCTGCTCCATGCACATCCCCTACTCTGTGCAAGTCTCCTGCTCCACGCTCATCCCCTGCTCCATGGACATCTGCTCCGTGCACATCTCCCGCTCCATGGACATCTGCTCCTTGAGAAGAGAAGACTGAGTGGGAATCTAATTAATGCTCACAAATACTTAAAGGGAGGGTGTCAGGAGGACAGGGCTGGTCTTTTCTCAGTGGTTCCCAGTGACAGGACAANNACTTCTTTACTGTGAGAGTGGTAGAGCCCTGGAAGAGGCTGCCCAGAGAGGTGGTGGAGTCTTCTCTGGAGACATTCAAAACCTGCCTGGACACGTTCCCGTAGGACGTGTTCTAGGTAGACCAGCTTTGGCAGGGGGGATCATCTAGATCTCCAGAAGTCTCATCCAACCCCCTATGATTCTATGGTTCTATGATTCTATGCACATCTCTCTCCATGCACAGCTGCTCCATGCATATCTGCTTCTTGCACATCTCCTGCTCCATACACATCTGCTCATCTCCGACTCCGTGCACAGCCACTCTATGCACATCTGCTCTGCACATCTGCTCCATGCTCATCTCTGACTCCATGCACATCTGCTCCGTGCACATCCCTTGCTCGGTGTACACACGCTGGGTGCCCACCTCTCAGGGGAGGTGGCCGGTGTCCGAGGACAGAGTGTGACGACAGCACCCGGTGTGACGTGCCACACCACCCACCCGTGGCAGTGGGTGCTCCCACCGCACCGGGGGACACTGCACACAAATACCCACCTTTGTGGGCCTGGGCTAAGGGTGACACACACTTTTCAGGCAGAGGAACCAGCAGTTTTGGCCGCTGCTGCCACCTGTAACCTTGAAAGCTGCTGCAGTTGCTGGTTTCTAACTTCATCTACTTTTTACTGGGCTATCAAAAAAAGAGAAGTGAAACAAGACAGTGTGAAACAGCAGCGTGTGCGCACCCAGGGGAGCCCTGTCTGCTGGCAGAGATCCTCTCGGGGAGAGAATTGTTAAGGGGGGAGAGGACCCACTAGTGAAATTCATTTGCATGACTGAGTAGTCGTCCCCTTTTCGGGGGACGTGCCCTGGGGGCAGTTTGGGGTCATTTCTTTCTCAGAGAGCACTCGGCACCCAGTGAGGCTGGTGGGAGTTTGCCAGGGCAGGGGTCCATCGCCGCTGCCCCCAGCACCGTCCCCAGCTCGGTCCTCTCTGCACCAGTGTCAAGGGCAGCCAGGGGACGTGGCGTGGGGGTGCCAGGGCAAAGTCCACTGAGTCCATGGCCACCACAGGCAGGGAATCATTTGCCATCTGAGGCTGCAGTTGCTTTGAGCAGGACTCGGGGATTGCCCAGCCTCTGTGCGGGGAGGAGACCAAAGCTCACGGGGAGCTCACGTCAGGATTGCGAGCAGGAGTATGTAAAATACGTGGGTGAGACCGAAACCGGGGATAGACCTCGCAGACAAGGGGAAATGAAATTCATGGGGATTTAGGGCTTTTAAAACGCTGGGCTGGGTCAGGAGGCGGGGGTTGGGGGGGAAATCCAGTTTGATATAAGCATATGCAAAGCAACGAGTGAGCAGAGCACCACGGAGCGCCCTGCACCTAGGAAAGGGCCCAGGACTGCAGCTTACTGCCCAGGGGAGGGATTTAGTGGTTATTATAGGAAAATCCTTTAAGCCACCAGCCCGGGGTGTGCCGGCAGTGAAAGCACAAACAAGCACCCGAGCCCAGGCACAAGGTAGGAGCGTGTCGGGGAGCACCTCGCTTGGGGGGGCAGCATCTCGCTTGGGGGGACAGCACCTCGATGGGGGGGCAGCACCTCACTGGGGGGCAGTGGCGGGGCGACGCTGGGGTCAGGCATTTACTACTCATCCGTAGCGGTGGTTTCCTGGTGCCGCCGGGTGTCACGTCCCTCCGGGGAAGGAGGGTGCTTGTGCCAGGTCGAGGGCTGCGATGGCTGGGGTGGGCACAGGGTGATGCTGGGGCTGGTACCCACTGGGGTCCTCCTGCCCGCAGCCAGGGATGAGCAAAGGTGGCTTCTCTGCCAGAGCAGAGGTGGTGGCTGGACAAGGGGTGGGATGAGGCTTAGTGTCCCAGTCAGGGAGGGGACACGCCAGCTCCATCCAGGGTTTGGGCAGTGTCCCAGTGCTGGATCCCAGACACCCAGGGCAGCACCGTGATGGGGTGAGGGTGCGAAGGGATGAGACCGTGGTGGTGTGTCCTGGCAAACGGCGAGAAGCTCCTGGCGTGTGGGTGGTTTGTGGAGGGTTTAGTTGGGCTTTTCCTCCGCGTGGTCTGTGAGCCCGGTGAGACCTTGTGGGATGGCAGAGCTGAGCAAAGGGGTTGGAGGAGAGGCTGAGCTGGGCTGCACCACGGTGGGGGTCCGTGTGGACCCCTGCCCTGGGGAGAGGCAGAAAGGTGGAGCCGGGAAAGTGCCAAGGTGTTGCTCAGGGGCTGCCCTGATGTCTTCTCTGCTCCCAGCACCAGGAGGTGGCAAGGGGAGAGGGCTGGCAGAGCCTGCTGGGGTGGTGGAGTGTGCTGTGCTGTGCCAGGGAGCCAGCGTGGGAGGCACGGGCTGTGCCGAGAGCCAGCAGGGAGCATGAGCCTCCAATGGCAAACATGGAAAAACAGAGAGCAATTAGTCCAGAGAACGTGGCTGATGGAGGAGGCTGGTCCCAGCAGCAAGGGGAGGGGAAGCAGTGATTTAATTAATGCTGAGGAAGAGCATGGTCTCGGCTAGTGCATGGAGCTGGCTGAAGAAGGGAGATGAGGGATCTCCCTGGGGGACAGGAGAGGGCTGGCAGCACTCGCAGGGGAGCAGGACAAAGCTGAGCTTGTGCTGGAGCCAGGGCTGAGCAAGGAGAAAAGGGGAGAGACAGGGATAAACGCCTCGTGCTCTACCCCAGGATGCCCCAGCTCCACAGTGAGAAGCAGAGACACCCCCCAAAGCTGGCAGCACCTCAAATGGGGATGGTGCCCAGGGGCCATCCCGTTTCCCAGGAGCCCATGTCGCTCCAGCTTGTCCCCTACAGTGGCTGATGGGGCAGTGGCTCTAATCAAGGCCCTGATTTGTGGATGTCTCGGTCCAAGGTGCTCTCGTGCTCCTGCTCTGTCCTCATCCCTGTCCCCATTCCTTTCCTTGCCACTTGGAAACCATAGTGGCCATAAGCCCATGCCCAGGGAGAGACAAGCTGGTCCCTTTGCATATCATTAGCCAAGCAGCCATGGGTTAAAGAGTATCTGAAGCCACAGGGACCCCACAGGGCCCCCACAATGCCATAGAAACCCATAGGGACCAAGCAAAACCAGGGAGATGCTGTGCCAGGACAGTGATGGGGAGCAGCACAAGGAGCTGGAGGAACAGCTGGGGTGCTCTGAGGGGGTTTTAAGGGTGAGAGGGTCTCAGGGACACTTTGAATGTCCCCAAGAAATACTGCACCTGTGCCCACTGACTGCCCTGAGATTAACTCCTGCTGGGAGAGAGAACGGGAGGGAGAAGCCCTGGGATACTGCATGGCTGGACCCTGCTCCCACCAATTCCAAACCCTCCAGCTTTCCACTTTGCAGGTCCTCATTCCTCAGGCTTTTCCTTGGAAAGCAAGGAATGAAGCCAAAGTAAAACAGTGACATGTTTTTACACCATTCCTGATTTATTTCATGTCTTACTTATTGAATCTTATTCCCCAGTTTCACAGTTATTGTGGATTTTTATTAAAGGGGGTAAACAGGTCTGGGATTTGGGGTTGTCATAGGAACTGTTTCGGTGCCACAGCCTCGCTGCCAGTCTCTTCTTCCCCCTGGGCTCCTGATGGAGTGAGGGCTCTCGCTGGCTCCAGCCCCTGAGCATGGCCCAAGTGAAAACCACATTGTGGGACAACCACTGCCTGGTACGGGGGCACCCTGTGGGACCCCCCCAGGACGTTGAGGGAGGAGGTGGGCTCCTGGGCACTCACTGGCCGTGCCTACACCACAGGTTGGCCCTGTGGCCATAGGTCTTTAAGCTGAAGAGAGGTGGACATGCTTGGAAGATGCTGCTTTTCCATGTGGATTCTCTGGTGTCTAATAGGAGGTTGTGCCATTGCAGCTATTTCTTCCGGGAAACCTCTCTGCCCAACCTGGAATCATTTCTATTAAATCCCTGGAGCTGATGGGACATGGGGCAGAGCGAGGGCTGCCCTCCAGCCATTCCCCATCTCTTCCATGGCATCAGAGGGGGCAGGTCATGAAAATGAAAGTGTCAAACACGTTTCAAAGGAAATCCTTTGCGCCCAACGCTCCTTTGGCCCGTGCGGTCCTTCGCTGCAGGATGTGGCAGAGGCCAAGATTCTGGCAATGATTAAAGAGGGATTTCCAGGACTGTGGGACGAACAGGAACAGGCCGTGCTTAAGAAAGGCTCACTTTGTGTTTTCGATGTTTGATGGGACATTACTCAGGGGCAATTTTGCTCCCGAGCTGGCTCAGGGAAGGTGGATCCAGCTGCTGCTCTTGGTCCTGCCGATGCTGAGAGAGGGTCCCCAAGGCAGGCAGGAGGGTGTCTTGCCTCCGCTGGGGCTGCGCGGGGCTCCTCATGGTGGGTCAAGTGATGGGGACACATTGGAGTGGTCCTGCTCCCCTGACATCCAGACGTGCACCGTGCCCCGAGTGAGCCATGCATGCAACTGGGGATACTCTGAGGGTTTTGTCCAGGGAAAAGAGCTGGGGGCTGCTGCTTGAGATGGAGAAACCCTTTGGGGACCTCCCCTTCCCTTCCCTTCGCACGGGGCATCCCGGGCCGGCAGCAAGGGCAGGACACTGCAGGGGTGCCCAGGGCTCCCCGCTCCTCCTGGCACAAAGTGACCTTAAACTCAGCCATTCTTGGCCGCAGCCCCAGCGCTGGCAGCGCCCCGAGCCCTGCACAAGTGTCCCTCTGAGGAGAAGTGCAGGGAAAGGGAAAAAAAATATTTAGAGAGGCAGGAGAAAGGGGGAAAGCAGGCGCTGCGGGGAGGGGGGGGGGCATGGAGCCGGCTGAAAGGGTGTTCTCAGTGGGTTTTTGTTTGCCCCAGACGTGCCTGGCAGCGCTGCCAGCCTGGAGGGGCTGTGCCGGCGCCGGTGGCTCCCCGGTGCTCCGGCAACGAGCCCAGTGCCTCGACCTGGGCAAGCCCAGGAGCAGGATGTGGCCCCCCACTGCCCCCCAAGAGCTTTTGCCCATCGCCCCAGCTGGGGTCAGCCCCTCGGGGTGGGCAGAGCCACAGCACCAACAAGGCACTGGCTAAAATCATCGCTTCTGACGGATCCATTTCTTCCGCAAGGTTCAGGCTTAATTTTATAATGGTATCGGTAACTATGGCAACGTGTAAAAATAACGTCTCCCCGAGCCCAGTAAATTCTCCGTAAACAGCTCCCGTCTCCGGGAGCCCAGGGAAGCCCTGGCCCCGGGAAGGGGGTATGAGGGGGGCAGCAGCCCCCTGCCCACAGCACAGGCTGCCTGTGCCCGGGTTAGTGTTTGGGTTAGGATTCACGCGATGACTAATTAGTGGTGTTAACTGCTTACGCCTTGGGATGATGATTTCGTTTGCTAATCCTTGGGGCTAGGCAGAGCTCGCAGCGGCTAATTGGGTGGATATCATTAATGCTGGCGGTCAGGAGCTGCTGTTAAAGGGCTGTAGCACAACAAAGGCTGGAGCATCCCTCATGCCTGCTGCGAGGCAGATGCTTTGCCACCAGATCTCAGGGTCCCCTCTTGGCACCTGAGACCCAGCACGGGGCTAGTAGCCACTGGAGGCTGTGCACAGCTCAGGCCCTGCATTGCCATGGGGACAGCAGGCACATTTGGGGTCGGAATTAGATCTTTAAGGTCCCTTCTGTCCCAAACCATTCTATGATTTGTACCTACAGCTCCGTCCCACAGCTGTTGCTACTACACATGCATGTACGTGTGTGCACATACGTGCAAACACATGTATAAGCATGTACAGCAACACATACACACACAGAACAGGCTTCCCATGCACATCCCCTCAGCAGACATCAGCTGGTGCCGATGTGTGTCTCGGCTCCAACATCTCTGGTCACCGCTGCCAGTAGATAATCCCAGGCAATATTTTCTAAACCTGGTAGACATCACTCAGGTCCTTTAAATCCCTGATCCCTCTCCACGGCTCCGGCGGGCCCCGCTCTGGGGCAGGATGGCAGCACTTGACAGCTCTGATTTGCAGCTCCTTATCGGGGCCAGGCCAGACCCTGGGGACCAGTGCAGTCACTGGGAGCGTGGTGGATCTTGCAGAGCTGGATTAATCCTGGTGCTTTTTGTTGCCCTTCAGCTTAAAAAAAAAAAAAAAAAAGACAAAACAACACAAATCCCTTGCAGAAGCATTTTCCTCAAACTCCCAGTAGCAGACCAGCAGAGGTCAGGCAGCATGGATGTGGCTGGTCTCAACGGGGCCAAAGCAAACAGCCCCGAGCCTGCCACTTGGCCCCTGAGCTGTGGGGACAGCCCAGTGTCAGGGCTGGGGAGAGCACTGGTGGTGCTGGGGGCTGGTAAAGACAGCAACACCCCCATCCATGGCTGGGTCTGACAATTTCGGGGGGTGCATCCCCCCCCTTCTCCCCCTGGCAGCCGTACAATTGCCATTTCCACCGTGATGCATCAGATACACCACTTTCACAAGTGACCTCAGAAAAAGCCCTGTCTGCCAGCCACGCCGTTATCTCCCAACACCCTCGTTAGTAACACTCAGCAAAGGGTGAGGTGGGGTTGTACCTGGTCTCCTGCACCCCACGTGCCCTGGCTCAGCCCTCGCTGGGGCATCTCCCCGGAGGTGGGGATGCGTGGTCCCCCCAAGGTCCACCAAGCCTGGGCTTCAAAGTCCCGCAGCCATCCCGGTGCCTCCAGTGAGAGCTCTGCCGAGCAGGAAGCGATGGGCTGAGATAGCTTAACATGATAAATCCCCCCGCGTTAGCATTTTTATTTTCATCTGCAGCTGCCACAGGAGTTTTTATCAGGCAGCCCAGCCTGCAATGAGTTACACCAGCCGTGCCTGGGAGCGCGCGGAGCATTATCTGCTATTGCAGCGTTGGATGCGCTTTCATGATAACAATTTGCAATCAACAAAGAACTTTGAGAGGATGCGGGAGGAAAAAAAAAAAAAAGGCAGAAGAAAACCAAGATTGTATCGCTCCTCCCTCGGCCAGGCTCCTCAACCCACCGCAGTCCTAGTGGTACCACCAAGGGGACACCAAGGTCTTCTCTAGCACCGCTCCATGGGGCTGTAGGCTCAAAGGCACCTGCTGTTGTCATGTGCATCCCCACAGCCTGCACCCCGACACCCATCCACAGCACCCTGGGAACATTTGGCTTCCAGGCTGTCCCAAAGGGTTGTCCCCAGCTAGCCCTGGGCACGGGCATGGCACTGGAACCTCCCAAGTTAAGAGCAGGGGGCAGCTGAAGGAGGATGGGCTGCATCCAACGTGGACAACCACCAGCAGCTCTGGCAGGGACCCAGCCACCTGGGGAGAGCCACAGCTGCAGGGCCTTGAGAGAGTAAAGTAAATTTTTCTGGTGTCAGTGTTAGCCCCCAGTACAGGAATTTGGCCATGAGCTGGGGGGAAACTGCCTGTGCGTTGTGGGAAACTGGGTACCAGCACCACCACCATGTCCCTGTGGGGCAACACGATGCGGAGCATCCTCCTCTGGAGCAGGGATGGAGGATTCAGCTCAAACTGCTCCCAGGAGGGCATAAATGATTAACACCTGGCTCTGAAATTGGCTGGAGCCCCCTGCCTGCCCTTCCCTCCCCTCCCTGCCACTTTCTCCTCCACAACACCACTTTCCCTGGGGCTGAGCATCCCTTCTATCCCCAGCTCTGGGTGGGTGAGGGTCCCACAGCACTGGGTTGAACCTGTGGCTCTGGAGCCCAGGTGAGCTGGGGTGAACCCCAGTCATACCCCCCCCCCCGCCCAAGCCAGTGTGGGCACCCCCCACATCCCCTGAGCTTTGCAACTGCTGGCACAAGGGGTGCAGGATTAAGGCCACCCTTTGTCTCCCCTGGGAGCTGCCCCAGGTGGGAGCTGCCCCAAACTCTGATCCCCATCCCTGCGCTGAGGACCCAGGAGGCTACAACCTGGTCAGACTTTGCTCAGCCTCGGTGCCCACAGCAAATCCTCTTGCAGAGCAAAGGGCAGGATCCTGCCCACAAACAAAGGTCATCGCAGCCCATCGAGTGCTCACGGCAGCCAGCAAGCGCCAGCCTTACCAGCTCCTGTCCTTCCGAGCCTCCCCGGGTGGAATTTCCCAGCTGGTGAGTGGTCTTACCCTAAACCCCAGTCCCTCTGCCCATCGCCTCCAGGTCAGCCTGGCTGCTTCCAGGCCAGGCACAGGATATAAACCACCTTTCCTGCTCTGACACAGCCAGGAGGAATTCCCCCCCCACCGTGGGAAGCATGCAGGGCTGGTTTAAGGAAGCCTGGCTGAGTTACCCGGTTTACAGCACCCCACAGGGTGCCACTGCCGACTGGGAGCAGCCCAGGAGCTTCATGTGGCCCTGGGATGGGCAAGCCATGGTGTGGATATAGCCCCTGGTGTAGCCCACATGCTTCTTTTTCTGCTTGGTGGATGGTGGTGGAGGGTCTGATGCTGGCTGGGCTCTGCTGAAGCTGAGGGTGATGGTGTGTGAACGCCGTGAGAGAACTTTGAGCATCACTCCAGCCCAGCAGAGTCCAGCACGGGGCGAGCATCCCTCCTTCATCCTCCCTGAAAGTCATTTTGCGGACAGGGAGGGGACCAGCTGAGCAGCAGCACTTGAGGCAGAGTGCTCAAGTGCCACTAAAATTAAGCAGGCTGCAATTAGGGAGCTGGCTCCCAGGGAGGCTGCGATACCAGGCGGTGGGTCCGGCCGGTGTGCGTGGAGGTGGCCCCCTTGGAAAATCCCCCCCGCCAGGGAACACCTCCTCCCCACTCAGCCCCTGCACCGTCTGTGCCGGGGGGCCGAGAGCTCAGACGAGGCCCTGAGATGTCTCAGCTCAGCCCTAAATCACACGATGAAAGCTTGGCCAAATTGCAGGCAGTTCCCATGAGTTCCCCCTCAAAAGATAAGGGGCAAAGCCCATGCACAGGCTGCTCACAGCAGCCTCCACAGCCCATTCCTGCCTTTCTTCTGGCAATCACAGCCCTAATGAAGCACCTCCAGCTCCTTAACCCCCCCTCCCTCAGGGCTTCTCCCACATAAGGGGGGTGGCTGGGTGTCCCTAGAAGGTGTTTGGGGTGGCAGGTGCTGCAGCTGGGGCATATATGAGCAGACAGGTATGATACATGCTCCTGTTTCCTAAATTAGTGGTTTTTGTGAACCTGGGGTGCTCCTGAGGTGGGTGCCTTTGCCCTTTCCTTGGGTCACGATCTGGCTCGGCCACCCCTGGGTGCTGTGCCTTGCAAAAGGGCTGCAGGTCACTTCCTTCCACCCTCCTGTTAACATATTGCTTGTTACGAGTTAACATCAGATAAACTAATTTAAGCTCCTTCTGTACTGGATGTCTTGGATTAAATTGGCATGGTACCTAATGAAGCTGAAGCTCCATTTGTTGTGCTGGAAGACCTAAATATCAGCAGTGTAATTGGTGCTACCTACTTTAAAAAGCATTTGTGTATTTTTCTCCCAGTGGAAGAAGAAAAAGGAAGAAGAAAAAGCTCTCTGAGGGTGGTGACTAATGCTCGAGGGGTGGTGGGGAGAGGCAGGAGGGCCGTAGGTTGTGGCTGCTTGGCTCGTGGGCTGGAGGGGTCTTGAAATCTGGCTTTGGAGCTGGAGGACAGATGGGATGAGCGTGTCCAGCCCCACACATGTGTTATTCTCCAGTACAGGGAGGCTGTGCTGGCTTGTGTGCACCGGAGCAGACCTCGTGCGGGCGCTGGGGCTGGGCTGGGCTCTCTGATGTGGTTGCACACCTCGTTTTGTTGTGGTGAGCTGTGAAAACAGCATCTCTTGGGGTGCCTGGGACTGGGATGGGGTATGTTTGGGGCTGGTCC
>BJBW01007730.1:0-23409 GCA_004320125.1 Scolopax mira
GATCCTCTAGCCCAGTTGCTGCTTGTCCAACGTGGGCTATAGCAGAGGCCCTAGGGAAGGCTTTCACAGAAGCAAAGTAAGCTTGTAGCAGCACATCTTCAGACTTTCTGTCTGTCAGAGGTACAAGGACTTCTGGAGGCAGAGGCAAGACCCTGGTGTTCAACACCCCTTAATGGCCTATTAAGCTTACACAAAACAAAGTAAGAAAATTCAGGAAACCATCAAATATCCACAACATCCATGAGCAAGGAGGTCTTTATCTCTTTGCTTGCTTTGAATCTGCTCTTCATTAGGGTAAGATTGGTCCTTAACTATTAAACTGGATGGTGTATTTTCTTCATGGCATTGTAGCAGCATACATCACTCCCACGTTCCCCATCAGTGGTCTAGGCTGAAGAGTCCTCTGTCATTCTAGTACAGCAATCATCCCACCTCTTTGCTACTTGTTCTGCCCTGCATCCTTCCAATTGGACTATATCTTTTTTGAATTTAATTAAGCTCTGTTGTCCCCATCACAGCATTTCCCTGTAGCTTGAATGGCTCTGCCTCGCTTTAGGCGTTTTGGATGAAAGGCCTATGGTTCCATGAAGTGTGTGGAGCTTGGGAATGCAAGGAGAGAGTAACCAGGAGCTGCTAAAGATTAGATGATGTGAAAGGAGCAAATACGTGGCTGGCACAAGACAGTCTAGCTCCATTGCTTCCTAGTAGCTTGTAGGAGATGAAGCCTATTTTACTTTTTTCAAACCGCCTCCGAGCCTCTTTATTTGGAGACTTTATCTCTGAAGCACAAGTTGAAATGGAAGAAATTCCATTTAATCATAAGAGAAAGTCTGGGATTTTTTATGGTGAGAGTAGCAAAACACCACAATTTTTTGTCCAAAGTGGATTCTCCAGCTTTAGAAGTACTGAAAACCTGTCAGGACAACATTCTAAGCAACGTGGTCTAGTGTACCTTGCTTCGAGCAGCAGGTTTAGACCAGATGATTTCTGGAGGTTTTTTCCAACCTCAGCTGTTCCACGATACTGTTACACCTCTGTTCACCAGGAGCACTGTCTGCGTTTCTGTTCTAATTGTATTTCTCAGAATCATTTTCCCGAGGCACTGGGCAAACTTTATTTTTTGTTTTAAAGATGGTAGTGAAACCGGTTTCACCTTTATTGCAAATGACTATCCCGAGCAGGGGCACTTCCAGATGCTCATTCAAGCTGTGCAGAGGTGAGTGCAAGAGTCACTAGGCCAGAAGAAGCCTCTGCAGGAGGAAGAGAAGCCTTCCAGGATCCTCCATAAGGATTCTTATGGAATTCCAAAGTCCCAGTTTGCAACATTATTTCTTTTTTTAGGTACTGTTTTGGGTTAAACACAGGAATTTGCTTGGTATGGGACCCAAGTCTCTCCTCTTCTAGGACTGTGTCCAGGCCACATGGTTCCAGAACTACATTCATTTATGTTCTATCTTTTGTTATTGAAATTTGAGTCTTTGCTGCACATAGACATGATTTTGACAAATGATTCACTTCCTCCCATTTTCTGTTCCCAGCATAAACAATAGGCTAACATGTCTCCTTTTTTCAGGAGTTCGATTTGTGCTACCTCCATCCTTTCCTACTCGTAGTCGACAGGCATCTTCCTCAAGAAGTTCCCTCTTAGATTGTGAATAAATTATGGTGCCACTGGATTTTTCTGTTTTCAGCTTTCATTTACAATTTCAGCTTTCATTTACAATTTTCAGCTTTCAATTACATTTTTTGGTTTGTTTCTTATGGAATTTAGAGAAAATGTCCACCAAACTTCTTCTCATTTTTTACCAATTATAGGTGAAATAATGAACTCTGAAAAAGGACGTATATTTATATTTATGTTGTCTTCTCATTCTCTGACTAGTTCTAATAAATAATTCAGAATATAAAGTGCATTTGATGTAAAAGACATTTGGAGAATGTTAGGCTATTAAGCAGTAACTCTGAGATACTTTCTTAGGTCAAGGTTCTAACCTTTGTTTGCTGTGAACTCCATTTGGACACTGAATTCCTCTTCAGCAGGGCTTCTTGTATCTATTTGTTAAAAAAAATAATCAATCAGTAAATAGAGCAATTATGTTCAAATTCTAACAGTATTTTCACATAATGTAAGAAATAGTTTGAATTCTTACCTTCTTGTCCCAGAGAGTCCCAAACACCAAAATGAATAATCCCTAGGAGACAGATAATTATATACATTTTGATGATAGCAGCCCATAGTAATTGTAGAAACCCATAGTTATGTCCATGTTGACTATTTAAACTTCAAACTCTTTGATAAAGGGCATTTTTCTAACTGTGTCTTACTCAATCAACTGATGATGTTGTAGGAGTTCTACCTCAACTGTGTGCATATCTGGTCTGCAAAAGTGACAGACATAGTTTGCCAGCACTAAACGTATTTGGAAGAAGGGACCTATGTGTACGGAAGACATACCCTTCTTATGCCCCCCAGGTAAGCCGGCAGGCTCACAATATAAAAGGTCTGTTTGGTCTGAAGCATACAATTTTGAGGCCATTCTTAACATATTTCCTTAAGAAATCCCCATTGTATTGGGATCCTACTGGGCAGCTAAATATTGCTGTTGTTAAAATCATACTAACTGAAAACTCTCAATCCTGTGGTTTATTAGTGCTGCTTAGCTGTCCTTGGTGAGTTTCATGTTGTTCATACTTTCCCATTATTTGAACCCACAAGAGCATAATATGATGTCTCCAGATGCTCTGTAAATAAGACCAGACATGCTGAAGCTTGACCACATGTGAGAACCCTTGGAATCATTACAAACTCCTCCCGGATCAACAATTGGACTGGGACCTAACACCTCCTGAACATAATAGGGCTATTTTCCTGATCTCCAGGAATAAAGCTCTTCCCAAATCTACTGGAAAAGTTGGACATTATCTATATGTCAGCTGTATCGATAAGACACATCTGTTAAGGCAGCTGAGAATATGAAATACTGCTCCATTCATGGAATGGTTTTCCAAAGAGTCTTTTGGTAATAAGGATGTGCAAGGCAACCCCGAGCTTTCCCTGGCTGTTTTTATCTCCTCTCCAAACACAGCACTGCAAGAATGTCACTACATGTTAAATGATCATAAAGGAAAGAAAACCATACATATGTATTACTCACCTGCAAAGCATTGAGCAGGGCAAAGAGGATGTGGAAAGCTCGATGGCTGTTTTTGATGACGGTGGCAAAGCCAAATCCCCAGGTGAGGCCTAGCAGTGGTGTTAAGATGGCCACACTTTTGCCAATTTGAAACAAAGACTTCCTCTCCTGACTGTTTGACCTATCCCCAATAGTTGGCCTCAGTATTTTTATTATAACAACTGCGGTGATGAACAAATTCATGACCACAATGATCAGGGCTGGTATGACGAATGCCAAGAGAGCTTTGCTGTCCTCCCAGTTGAGCCAGCAGACATCTTTTCTGGTGTAACTGTTCCTTGGCAGTGTGACAGCAAGGGTGATGACTGCAATGACAAAGGGGCATCCATATCCCAGACAGAATGCCAATGCTTTCTGAGCGGTCTTGCTTGTGTTATGAAAGATGAAGACCAGTCTGTAGAAAAGAATGAGGCCCAGGCTGAGCATCCAGAAAAAAACACACAGGTAGAATAAATGGATGAAGAAGGTGGCCACGACACAGATACCTTTTCTCATCTGTTGCTTTTGGTCATTGATAGAGGCAGTGACAATGAACCAAATGTCAGCAATCAGGAGGGATGTAGCTATGTTGAGTATACAGACATGGCGCATATAGGAGGTAGTGTTGTTCGTCACATACTTCCAGACTAAGGATTCAATTACAATGCAGGTCACCAAACTCAAGATTGAAATCGCCAGGCCAATGTAGGTAATATAATCTTCAGTGTTTGTCTGGAAGGTTATATCAGGTGACATCAGAATGGAGAATGATGTCAAGTGATTGCAGGAGCAATTGACAAAATTATCTTCTCCCTGTGTGGCTGTGCAACCCTGAGTATCCCAGCCACCTCCAGGTTCATTGAGTGTGAAGTTCCAAAAGACACACTGGGGTTTCTTTAGAGATAAGTTTTTCTTTTGAAAGACCATATTAATATCAAACTTCTGGCTTCTGTTGCTGCTCACAGTTGTTGTTATGAGTAAGCCGTTCACATACTGGGGCTTACTCTGTGGCAAAATACCTGCAAGATTTGAGTACATCACACTGACAATGGTTGAATTTGGGGTTAGAGTCTGAACTTCAGTATTACCAATGAACACATCAACTGTGAGGTTGTCTGTACTGCGGAAGGTCTTATTATAATTTGTGCTATTTTCTGTGACAGCTATACCTTGTAGTTGAAGGTTTTCTACACAGACAGGAGGGATGGTATTATTAACTGGTTGGAGATTCAGAGTAAAATTTTCTATCGACTTCATCAGTGAAGAACTTTTGGGTCCATCCTGTTTATTCAGGTCTTCCCAAACTTTACTTGTGGAATTTTCAATAATAAAGTCCACAGTGGAAAGGAAATTCTGGAATAACAACAGAAAAATGCTGTTACTGAAATCCCATATAAATTGTTGTTTCTGATTGTTCTAGAATTGCCTTTTGAAAAAGCCCAGCATTTTCTTATTTTCTCAATCTATGTGAAACCTTCAGTTGTTAACCTTCTTAGTACTCTATTTTGAAATTAAGGTTTCCAAAAGTGGAGCTGTGTGGCTTTTTTTATTTTACATATTACATAGTATTTTTTCCTTCTCAAGCCTTCTCTCATGAAGTGTTCTCCAGCTACTAAGACAAAAATATCGAGTCTTTTTGTGCTTTTCTGCTCAGAAGAGCAGTCCTTTTCCTCTGTAACCTCATAATCACAGTTTCCAAGTATTTCTAAGATAGGTTAAGATACTCATTTGTTGTTAACATCTAATTGTTAATCAATCCTTATTTCAAACCCTTTTTTTTTTTTTCTATTTCTGTTCCTACTTAAAGAATCATGGAATCACAGAATGGTTTTAACACTTAATGATCATCTAGTCCAACCTCCCTTCCATGGGCAGGGACACCCAAACTGACTGAATTCTTCCAGTGGTGGAGCATCCACAATTTCTCTGGGCAACCTGTTCCAGTGTCTCACAACCCTCACAGTAAAGAATTTCTTCTTTATCTCCAATCTAAATCTACCCTCTTTCAGTTTAAAACAGTTGTCCTTTGTCCTGTCACTACAGGCTCTGGTAAAAAAGTCGTTCTCCATCTTTCTTATGAGCCCCCTTTAAGTAAGGAAAGGCCACTGTAAGGTCTCCCTGGAGCCGCCTCTTCTCCAGGCTGAAAATGCCCAATTCTCTTAGCCTGTCCACATAGGAAAGATGTTCCAGCTTTCTTCTGGACCCACTTTCTTGTGCTGGGCACTCAGAGGTGGATGCTGTACTGCAGGTGGGGTCTTACCAGAGTGGAGTAGAGCGGCAGAATCCCCTGCCTCAACCTGCTGGTCACGCTGCTTTTGATGCAGTCCAGGACATGGTTGTCTTTCTGAGCTGCAAACACATTGTGGCCATGTGTCTAATCTTTCATCCGTCATTCCTTGTTCTTTCCTCTAACTTAGAGATTGCTGGAGACATTTAGGGATCCCTAGAAGATTTCTAGTTTCTAAGCGTACAGCAGTCTCTCTTTCATGCATAGGCTCTTTTTCTTCATCATTTTGACTTTTCATAAACTCTTCTGTATCTTTGCTGTCATTTCAACTTTGTTGTCATTTCATTTCATCCCCTAAATACTTTTCTGCTCCTGACCCTAACTAGCTGTGAATTTTATTCAGGGAGAATATCATCCTCTGTGACAAAAGGGGCTGAAGGGCTTAATAAGACTTAAAATAAAAGGTAAGACTTAAAATAAAACCTTACTTCAATATTGGTCTTGTTTGCCTCTGCTGGGATAGTGGAGACCATACCCAGGATGGCAACAACTGCACCTACATTTGCAGAGCTGTTTAATTTCTCCTTTCCCGTGTCTTTCCTAAGATCTTCAAGGTAGGCAGGTAGGTTTTTATTTCTCTCTGGATCGTTGACCAAGGACTGTAACAAAAGATGACAATACATCACATATGTGACATTTTCCTGGAGCTTAATCATCATAGATTCATAGAATCATAGGGGGTTGGAAGGTCCAACCCTCCCACCAGAGCAGGTCTACCTAGAGTATGTTGCATAGGAACTAGTCTAGGCGGGTTTTGAATGTCTCCGGAGAAGGAGACTCCACCATCTCTCTGGGCAGCCTGTTCCAGTGCTCCACCTGTCTCACAATAAAGATGTTCCTCCTTATATTTAGGTGGAACTTCTTATACTCACGCTTGTGCCCATTTCCTCTTGTCCTGTCACTGGGCACCAGCCCCATCCTCCTCCCTTTAAGTATTTGTAAGCATTGATCAGATCCCCTGATCATCCTTCATAACAACTGATGGAAGTGTGCTTAACAGGGCCCAGATCTGAGGTTGGGATGTGTCTCAGAGCTGTTCCTACTGCATCATTGTTGGTTTGGGCTAGTGTCAACCAGTGTTCACCAAGGCAACACACACGCATGGTTCAGGGAACACCCCAGGACAGCCACTGCTCCCTCTGATGCTATGAATAAGGTCACCTTTCCTGGGGGAGAGAGTGTTAGCCACGCAGTGCACGAGCCCTCTGGGCCAGAGAAGGGGAACTGGCCTCTTTCACCGACTTGTGTAGAGATAGCAAATCATTCTTTATATCTTTTAAAATATAGTTGTAATTAAACCTTTGATTTTTGAATGCTCTTGCATGTTTTGAATGCTTGTTTTTAGATTATGTTTAGCAAAAAAAATTACCAACAAAAATTGTTGCTCTCTCCTACCTCCCTCACCCTCAAACTCTAGGAAACTCATAAATGTTACCTCAGCACGACTTAGCAGGTTGTTTATTGATACGGACAGGCAGTCATTTCTTTGAAGCTTCCATGAGTTTTTAGAGCACTCGTAAATTTTACTGCCTCGGGTAAAACCATCCATGCAATTTGACTCGCAGCATGGCTTTTCTAATCTGTCCCCTTCCTTTCCAATCTCAGTGCCGTTTGAGCAGGAAACTTTATCAGCTGTATGGAGGAAAAGCACAGAGGTAGAAAATTAAGAAGCAGGGAGATGAATAATTTACCCCCATCAAACCTGTGATCTCTTGAAGTTCAGAGGTCTTTAAATTAGTTAGGATTTCAGTTTGTTCACTTCAATAATTATGACCTTTCAGGGTGTATGTCTTGCATTCCCAATTTTTTTGAATCATGAAATTAAAAAGGAAATTGAATAAAGCCCCTTGGTTTTGAATATTGAATCAGATCACCTAACCAATACCAAAAGTTTTAGGATTTGTCTGCTAGATTATAGGGGTGGAGTGGTATTGTATTGATCACTATGTGAACAGTAATTAATACAAAGTTTTTTCTGCTACAGGACTCACTGCAGCTGTAGGACTAACAGAAAACTCATTAAGACCTTGATAGCGAGGCCTCAACACCCTTTTGATGAACAGTCTTGCTAATTTTTTTAATTGCATTACTCATACCAGTAAGTACATGCTGATTAAAGTAAATAAAGTGTCTGCATATTTATTGCCTAAGAGAGTGAAATCCGGCCAGATGATTCAACAGTAGGCACCACTACTGTGGAAAAACCCCCAAATTTCTGCATTATGGGGATGTCCAACATTTCTTTCTTTCCAATTTAGAATAAGAAGCTGAAATATCCAAACTCTGGTCAGAACTAAATGTCAAAATTGTATTCAGCAGTGTTGAATTCTAATTACCCAGCACATCCTGCAGAGCTGACTGGGAGCTGGGGCTGCTCAGGTCTCTGCATGGAGACCTCATGGAGGTTGTCATTCTTGTGTTTGAAGCTCTCCCACAGGCTGACCTCCTGAGCTAGATGACTTCTTCCCAAGGAACCCCAATCTTTTATCCTAGCTAAATTGTTGGTGCAAGCTGGGAGATGTATGACCACCCTTCAACACAAGAAGTTGTTGAACAACAAGCTGGTTGGTGCAAGCTGCACCAGAAGGAAGTAGAGACAGAAGAACATGACAGTAGATGACAGAAGATGATGGAACTAGAACTGCTTGGGAACATATTGAGGCCACTGTCAAATACAGTGATTTTTAATACATATATTTTTTTTTTAATTTCAGAAAAAATGATATTTTCCTCTGTATTTCAAAATTTCCTGTCAAAAAAAGGAGACAAAAATTCTTGACTACCAAAAACTGCTCCTATTAGGTGTCACAGGTGATAAATTTGTGGCATCTGATTTAACAAAGATACTGGGATTTCCTATTTAACAGCTTTAAATAATAACTTTTGTCTTACCAGGTATCAGGTTCAGTGTTATATTTCCACTCGTGACATCTTGTGTAAGCCTGTTGCTAAACTTGCAGTACACGGTGACTTTTTTCTCTTTGCCACAATCAGTTTCTGTGTAATTGTACATGTAGCAAATGAAAGTTCCATTTGTCTTCTTTGCTGTATGGAAGGATTAAGATAGGTTAACACAGATTTGGGGCCAATCAGCTACCAGATAGCAGAAAGCTTCTGCAAAACGTTCTTTGCTGTGGGACTTGGAGAAAAAAAAACTTCCTTTGTGGTAAAGTACCTACTCCGAATGTTGATCTCTCTCTCTTACTCCCCACTTAATAAATCTCCTGGCAGCAGCTGCATGATCAGTACCTTTTCAACCACTGGTATATGAGCAAACCTTGCTCAAATCCTCTTTCACTGTGCAGGAACCAAGATTTGCTTTAGAAACCATTTTGGAGAATACTCCTCCTGCTTCTGCTTCTACCACAGTCGTTTCATTTAGGCTAGGATACTCTTTTGCTGTTCTTACATGGTTCTTCTGAACTCAGGATCTGTACCACAGTCCTACTGCTTTTCATCGTGCCTGTGGCTGAGGGGACCTGGCTTCAATCTCTTCCAAAAAGATCTTGGTCGTTTTTTTTGGCAACTGAAGGACCTCTCAGTCCCCACCTGCCTTACACTTCAGCCTATTGTTTTGGCACTACTGGATGGTTTATGAGTTAGTTTAGGTGGCTTTTCATTGTTTTCTTTTTTAATTTATTGTTTTGTAACCTACTTGTAAACTTCTAATATATAAAAATGTGCCAGGGAAGTTATAGAACTGCTCTAAATGCGAAGATGTAGAAGCTTGGTCTCTTGTGATTTTTAAGATATGCTACCTGTATCCTTGAAGAAAATAGAATAGTTCTTTCAACTGCATTCTTAATGTGTTATTCTATATTTTTCATTAATTAGTACATCACCTTCTTAAGTAACATTTCCTTGATATTCAGTTCAAAAAAGTGGCAGAGTGGAAGATAAAAGCAAATAAATGGAGTTCAGCAATTTCTAATCTGAACAGCAATGAGGATGCTCATTTCTCACTGCCTGGCGAGGCAAACCAAACGTTGAATTTACCTATTATGTACTTATCCCTACAGCAGGGTCTTCAGTTATTAGATCTTAGGTATTCAGGGTCTTCTCTTCTATTAATCTCAGCCATGCTCTCCGGGCATGGGAACCATCCTAAAAGAAGCTCGTTTCCCTTTTCTTACACTATCAGGAATACTTGGAGTTTGTCATAATAGCAGTAAATACGAATTGGTTACACGGATGTAACTGAAAACAACAAAAAATCCCCAACAACCCACCCTGGTTTGTGAGACATAGTGCAGCTATGCAAGTTTATTGTTCCTTACCATATTGAAATTCCTTTTCTTGAACTACAAATGTAGCATTGTAGTCTTCCCCGGTGCTAGCACTTACACAGCACTGAAGGGTTTGCGACCTATTGCACTGTATAGATGTTTTGATGGGGTCTATCAGGATGTTCTGCTGCAGAGGCAAGGAAACAACGTTGATGGTCACATTGGCAGAACTATTCAAGTGCTTCTGGAAGAATGTGCAGATGTAGGTGCCTGAAAGAAGTGACACAAAAACTATGTCTCAATCAACAGAAGTGCCCCTCGGCGTTTGCATGGTCATGAGTCCAAATAATGAACAAGCACAGTGCTGCTGGCATCATCACCTCTTGCTGTTCCTCCAGTATCTATAATTTTAACTCTTTATTTACTGTGGCCAGACTTCACAGTGATTTATAGGGCTAGAGCTGCTGTAATGATCTGGTACAGAAATATCACTGCCTTTATAGCTCATACAAACCAGGTTCACTCACCATTCCATTTCTGTGTGGCTCTCATCACTTTGAGCACAGATTTGGCTGGATTTTGTGTATTTTCGATGCATGTACCACAGTCTACTTCTGTGGTGTTATTTCCAGACTGGATTTTCCAACTGACCTTGTCAAAATTGCTCACATCGCTTTCACATGTTAGATTGAATTCATCTCCCTCAGAAACAGATGAGTTTACTTTTGAAGTTATTGTGACATAGGCTGAGACAACACAAGATAAATGTCATATTATTGAGAGTCACTTGTTATAATCATTGCCTTGCAAATGACATGGGCCACAGAGGCCACCTAGGCATGGAAGAGCTGATGGTCTGTTAGGTGCTGACTCTTACCTGCCCGGAGGTACCTCACTTGGATGTTTTGACTGCTCCTGGCACCATTTCCAGTCTGCAGCTCACACGTATATGTCATCACTGAACCTGACTTGTTAGTTGGGCACAGTGATTCATTGATGTTGAGCTTGTATTCAATGCAGTTTCCTCTGAGCCTGGAGACACCTAGAGAGAAATAAACTTTCCTTGAAGGTCTACAGATGTCCAAAAATACCGAGGCTCTGCAACTCACAAGGAATCACTCTAGCTAAGGAAAACCTTGTGGATTTGTATGCAATCTTTGACAGCATGGCATTTTTAACTCATCGTTGATGAAGATCATCCACACCTTTCATTTGGCAACACTCACATAGTCTTCCATAAGCCTGAAGATGGCTCTCAGCACAGTGCTGGGACCTACTGCCAAAACCAGTCTAAATGAGAGCGACAACATTGCTTGGATAACTCAGGCCAAGCCAAAATGAAGAATATTCTGCTTCAGTCTAACCTCATTATCTGTGATATTCAGGATGAGTAAGATCAGTAAAAGAGGAGTAAATACTTCACATTTTAATGTCATCTTATTTTGAAATAAACACTTGGAGGTAACTTGACAGTCATTGAACTTTAAATCTGAAGAGTTCTGGTTTAGCTATAGGGGGAAAACCCCACTAAAGCTACATCCCATGCTACAACTGGATGTGCACTTGGCAAGAGTGCCTGAGGGGAAGCCTGGCTGCAGGGAATCACAGCTGAAAGAGCTCATTACAGGATCACCCCTCTCTCTGTGACCACCACTGCATGCCAGTATCTGTTCCCCATGGAAATGATTGTACACATGAGCTTTGAAGGTTTTTTCTCACTTTGCTGTCCAGCTTTCTGCTAAATTTAATTTTTAGCAAACGGTTAATAGTAAATAGTTCACCCACATCTATAAAATATTAAAAGGACAATAGGCTGTCTATGACTATGGTTCATGGATGTTTATGACCATTTCTGTTGACGTTATTTTGTAACTCATTTACATGGTACTTTACTTTATTAACACTTTATATTACAAGTAAAGCCCTGTGAGATGCCACTGCCTCGACTGGCGTGCAATGTATCACGGCTATAGGTGAAGAGGGAAGGAAAATCTGCAGTCAGTATTTAGCTGTTTTAAAGCACCACCTGGTTGCTAAATCTCTGTATGCAGTACACAGAAGCTTGTTGTACCCCAGGGGTGATTCTGGAGATAGTAGTAAAGACTGATATGCTCATCCTTGCTCTCAAGACTCGAGAATGGAGATATAAAATCTTTGGAAAAAGGCCACATGACGCTGGTCCAGACAGCTTCTTCCATCCAGGATGGTTCTAAGCACCAATGTCTGCACAGTGAATGGAGGTGCCCAGTATCCCATTGGTCCCTTCACAACACACATGTAGTCTGTACCACGCTCTCCATCCATCATCTTTCCCAAACACTCCCCCCATCCTTTAGAGCATACCCTGTGCTCATCCTAGGCCTTTGGGGTAGCCATTCAGGAGATCTTTGAAGAATAAACTAACCTAGCAGGTGAAAAACAATTTTTGTTAATCTTACCTGTAATATTGATTTCTCCGTTTACTTTCCAGTGACCCTTAAGTGATGTTAGGTTTTTGTCAATACAACAGGACAGCAGAGGACCGTTTTCCTGCATTTCAGGACTGTTGCATGTAACAGTCATGTCATTTACATTTGGAGTGACATTTAGCAGAGAGACTGTGATGGTTTTTGTGTCATTGTATATCAGTGTGAGAAACTGATGATTTCTGTTTGTGAAAGCACAGCTGTAGGAACCTGTAAAGCATAGGCAGTACCTTAATATCAAGAACATATTTTACTGATTTTTTCCTCTACATTTGGAGATAGGACCTACACAGAATGGGTGAGAGAGAGGTGCCCAGGGTGGAACCCCCAAAAGCTGGCACTCTGAGTGCAGGCACCTACACTGCTCAGAAGGTATTGCTAAAGAGAGAGGCGTATTTATCAGGCACTTTCTCAGGCACTTGTCTCTTGGATGCAGCCAGGCTTCCTTTTGAAATTGGTAATCAGAGCTCCAAACTTCCCTCATACTTTAGGTACAAGGGTTCCCCTTCCCTGTTGGGATAGCAAGTAAATAGACCACTTTTATAGGGGTGGAGACACACCGAGGTTCAGGGCATCCTTAGCCCATAGAAGTTTGGAGCCAAGACTCCTACCTCACATAAACATGCCCAAATACCTGGTCACAGGTAAACCTTTTTAAAGCTGAATGTAAAATTCATGGTCCCATGAGAAGAAATGAGTGGGAGCTCTGATAATATACGATAACTCTCCTGATAAAACTCCTCCCAGCAAAATGCCACCAAGTTACCTCTTTCTGATTTTCAAAAAGCCCTAAACATGAACACATGAAAAACAGTAACTCCACGACCTGATTAGTTAAGTTGTGTTTGCAAACATCAAGGGCCATCAAGAACAAATTCAACCACAGCCTCAGTTTACCACATCAAAAGGGTGGGAAGACCTCACAGCCATGGAAGCACCGCTGTCTGCTCTGATGTGGAGCCTTGCACTAAGAATATCCAGGTCTGTATAGTCACTTTGGTCAGTTCACATCTCACTGGCCATGACAGTCAGTAAACACTGTGACAGACAGTGACAGAAAAAAACAAAACCCCCAGGAAAATTATGAGGGACAGGGCATCTTTCACATTTACTCTAGGAAAACATAGTCACTGCATTCCCCTCTGTTTTTAAAGAATTGGCTACACCAGAGATTTACATTTGCTGTTTTAACAGAAGACAATCAATCATACCAGAATTCTTCATTGTAGCATTGCGAATTGGAAACGTCGATACTGAGGTTGTCCCATACATCGAAATTAGGCGATGGGGTGGGATGATCTGACCATGGTGGTACCAAGTCACATTCTCAGATGTTGAATTTATCTCACACCTCAGTGTTACCGTGTCTCCTTCAAAAATGTCTTCAGGACTCACAGTGAAGTTTGTCTGATCTGGCAAGACAAAGAAGAACATTCTGCATTATTGTGATTTCTGCTCAGGTCTATATGGTGCCTTTCGTCTCATGGGGATCCTAGGTGCTTCACAATTAATATACTCTCAGCATAAGTTGCAGGGCACCACCCCTGATAAAAGCTATGCAATTTTCCCACAACATATTATTCTACTATCTTTGTCCGCCAAAGATCCCAGTAGATTTTATGAATGGAGATAGAATTATGATCACCACCACTGCTTTCTAAGTAGATAAACTGGGAGGAGAAGCAACCAGGTTCAAGTAATCCTCTTGGTTACTTGATAGTCCAGCACTCAGTGCACTCAGAGTATGGCCCCTTTGGAGCACTTCATCAGACAACAGAGTTTTAACACACTGTACAGCAGCAGCATGGAAAATGTGCCAAGGAAGCCATAGGGAACCTGTTCTCATGTAAATTGCAAGAGATTTATTGTTTTGTTTGAAGAAGTGAGAAGTGCTGTCAGCCTGATGTGTGCCGAGCTGCCCCAGTTCTGGAGGTGAACTCAAGGGTATTCAATCTCTCTCCCATGGAGAGACTACCTTGGGGTTCAGTGGAATTGCTGGAAGAATTTTATTTTTCCATGTGAGGTACACCTCATGGTCATCTCATGTAAGTTCTATGTTTTGGTGGAACAGGATGAAATGAAACAGCCAGAGAAATACATGTTTTTGAAGGCCCAGTGTCAAATAATCAAGAGTATAAGGCAGCTACATGGTTCAGGCTAGAAATATTGAAGTAAAGGTCAAAGGAAAATACTGAGAGAACTTTAAACTTACTAGTTATTTTTGCTGTGAAGGTATCTGGGTTTAGCCGGTAGGTTGAATCTAGAAATTGTGGCGAAATTTTGTTGGCACTTGCTATCTGGTTGAAGCTTGCTGGTCCTGCTTTTACTACATAGTTCACAGAAACACTTCCAGGACTAAACAGATACAAGAATAAGAGAAGGACAAGAATTATATATCACTGCATATTAGTGGTTTTCTATGCTGTAGCCATCTCGCATGGCTAGGAAGGCTTCACAGGTTTCACCTGTGAAGGCTCCTGTTGTGAATCAGACTTGCTCTGATAAACAAAATGGTTGTGCTACAGCTCTTCCCAAAATAAGAACAACTTTGTGTGACATCTCCTTTGTCTGCTGTCTGTTTCTAGTAAACTTCCCTTAGAAAACTTAAAATACAGCTGCATTTAAATATATGTGGACTTACGTAATGTCTCTTTTATCTAGGTCCAATGTTATCTCCAGAGTCAATGCACTAATTCATCTTCCTGAAGACCTGGGAGATGATGTTAGGTTGAATCACATCGTATCCTTTTCCCCTTTTGGGTGGAATTCAGTCTTTCCCACAAAAGGCTTGGATCCAGATGGAGAATGATTAAGTTTCTTGTACTTTTGCACAGGAGTGAATTTTACCCGCAACCCTATTCCATGCTAATAGTTGGGGTTTCTTTGGCAGTAATTATACTGCTATTCAGCATGTATATACTGGGCATGGGTTCTAGCCAGAGTGAATGCAGTCTTTGCTGACTGGTTTCTCCTTGGGACTGGGCAAAAAGACTTGTGTCCTCCAGGAAAAAATAAATTCATTTACTTACCTGAAACCAGATACTGCTGCCGATACGAAGCCTGGTAAACATCTGTAGCTAGCATTAAACTGTAAACAAAGACATATTACATGACATAAGACCTCTGTGTATTACTCTAGAGTGCTTAAAATAGGAAACTCTCAGTTCAACATTGATGTAAGGGCATGTAGCATAGCTGATAGAACAGGCCTGGTGCTCTCCGCATTATCATGGGAAAAATTTGTGTTGGTTGTTTCATTCATTCATGTGTGCTCACGTGGATTTAAGATGGGACCAATAATGTGATGTTTTTTTCCTGATTTTCATGCAAAAGGTTCCTAAATACTTCCTTGTTGGCCAGCATATTGAAATGAATGGGAATATCGTCATTGCCTTTCAACGGAGATCAGCTTTGGCCCGCTATGTAGCTACCACTGCTGCACACTTCACAGCTTCCCAGAAGAGATAGTGACAATGCACCCGATTTCGCAGACATATAAGGTAAATTCCGTGTTTCTTAGAGGGCTTTCTATCTTCAGAGATGGAAAAATAATTTAATTACCGCTGTTTCAAGGTCAGCTTTGTATTTTTTGTATGAGTCAGAAGAAGAATTGCTGAGATCATCACAAAAGTCTATGTCGAGTCTGACTGACATTTGCATTTCAATGGGTTCTCCCATACCACATGAGTCTGTAACAAAAACAAAAAAAAATTGTAAAAATTATCAAAAAGCAATTCTTACAAAGTGATTTCTTATCTTTTTTTTCTAACCTAATCATAGACTCTTAGAATCATGTAATGATTTGGGTTGTAAGGGATCTTCAGATGTCATTTGTCCAGCCCCTTTGCCATGGGTAGTGACATCCAACCTGATCTTGAACACTTTCAGTAGTGGACCATCTACAACTTCTCTGGGCAATCTACTCCATTGTCTCATTATCCTATAGTAAAGAATTTCTTCTTTATGCCCAATCTAAATCTTTCAGTTTAAAACCATTGCCCCTTGTCCTGTACAGGTTCTGGTAAAAAGTCCTTCACTATCTCTCTTATTAAGCCCCCTTTTAAATACTGAAAGGCTGCAGTAAGGTCTCCCCAGAGCCTTATCTTCTCCAGGCTGCACAACCCCAGCTCTCTCAGCCTGTTCTCATAGCAGTGGTGCTCCAGCCCTCTGATCATTCTTGTGGTCTCCTCTGGACCCACTCTAACAGGTCCATGTCCTTCTTATATTGGGGACTCTGGGGTGAGAGACAGCACTGCAGGTGGAATATCCCCAGAGAAGAAAGGCAGCATCCCCTCCCCTGACCTGCTGGTCACGCTTCTTTTGATGCAGCCCAGGATACCATTAGCTTACTGTGGGAAGTCCCACATAGGACTTCCACATGGAAGAGGTACTAGCTTTAGTCCTGGAAAGAGTATAGCAGTGTTGATATGGGGCTGCCCTATGATAAAAGCACTGCCTCTAAGCAGAGCTGATTAGAATGGTCATGCTGAGAGTACTGGATTGCCTCCAGCTCTAGGGCTGCCTCTGGGTGTCTCTGCATGTTGCTCCATCACAAATCTTAGTCAAAGCTTCATGGAGGTTTGTCTTGGAATGCAGAGACAACAGGTAGTGCTCCACCACAGTGCTGCCAAGCCTAAGTGTCCAGTTATCAGTCAGGTTCCTAAAAAGTCATAGGCACCTTGGCATGAGAGTTATGAAATATAACCAAACAAAAGATACATGGTGGGTTTTTTTGTTCCTTCTCTTCTCTTGAGCACACTCACATTTGTAAGCTCTTCTGTTGAAAATCTGATGAGATGAAACTTTCTTTGCTTAGTGAATACTGAAAATCCCATGGAGGTATATCAGTGACTCCAGAGGCTGGGGGTTCAGTATGGCACTAGATATCCGCAAGTACTTGGGTCAAGGTGGACCCACATCACAAAGAGAAGAACTCTAGAGCATCTCTACAGGCTTTCCGCATCCATAGGCAATGTGGTAGCTAGCTGAGTCTTGATGTGCTGCTTTATCACACCTTTTACAATGTTCTCTCTTCTAACCAGTGTACGAGTTGCACAATGACGAAGTTCAGCATTGTTTCTCCTTACCTTTGGTCTGAGGCTTGCAGTAACGCCCTTGGGAAAGCATGTCCTTCATGTAGCTGCAGGTCTGGTTGGGTGCTAGGCTGGCAGAAGGGCAGGTTATCAAGTCACCACACACCTCACTTGGCCAGGCGTATCCATCTTCACAAGAACAGCAACTGTCGTTCTCACCACTGGGCAGACAGACTAGTGCCAGACAGACAGAGAAACACGATGAGAATGGCAAACAGGGCATAACATGTTGCATGATATATATTTACCCTGCTGTATCTTTATGCCAGTGATCTCACCTAACTGTTGCCCTTCTTGTGAGTTCACTTGAATGCTGCAAAGGTGATGATCTGATGCCTTCCAAATATTACTATATTAATTATAAATAACTAACCAGAAATGGGAACCAGACTGGTACTGGCATAAGTCTGATGGATTACTTTTAAGTAATTAAATGGAGACGTGATGCTCATAATTTACCTGGCATATTGGCTAGGGTCCTATGACAGTTTTCAGACTGGATATTTGTATATTGGCTAGGCTGAAGGCAAGTGTACAGGATTTTAAAGATTGTAAGAGCACATAAAGATCATTCCAAGTGCCAGTAGCTAGTGAGGTGCTGTGTCATCCTGGCTGTATCCTGACAGATGCTGCATGAGAGGAGGTGACATTATCACAAAGTGCTATAAAGACATACATTCACTCTAATAAAGAACACCCCAAAACAGCTCACTGTAAGTTTTTCTGCTCGTAACGTGCCATCGACAAAATAAGACATTAACAAAGTGATTTTCACACACTGCATGTGACTCTAAAAGACTTTAAAAGATCCATTTGCATGTTGATTTGAGAAACGATGAACATTTCCTTTCACTTCTTTATGGGCCAGTGATAAGAAGTACTAAATTCCTACTGCTGTAAGTGCTTGGTGTGTTTCTATATCCTCTACTGTGTTATCTACTTGGATGTGATCTTGCAAAAACCAGAACTCGGGTAATAAAACATGTCTGAATTCTTGTCCTGTAAGAACATGTTAAAATGAGTTTTATCAGACAAAGACTGCCTCTCGTACAGGCTGTCTCTGTCAGGGTCAGAGTACAGCCTCTTACAGCGATTTATGTGGAAGGAAGTAAACAGTCTGACAACCACTGTCACAGCTTCCTGAAACTTGAAAGAAACTCAAACTGCTTGTTAGTAAAACTGGAGTGAAATACTTTGGCACAGTCTTCCTCTAGCTCAGTCCCTTCCTTAGGAAAAGTGCTCAGGGCTATTCCTAATGCCAACATTATCATAGAATCATAGACTCATAGAATGGTTTGGGTTGGAAGGGACCTTAACGATCATCTAGTTCCAACCCCCCTGCCCTGGGCAGGGACACTTCCCACCAGACCAGGTTGCTCAAAGCACCATCCAGCCTGGCCTTGAACACCTCCAGGGATGAGGCATCCACAGCTTCTCTGGGCAACCTGTTCCAGAGTCTCACCACCCTCACTGTAAAGAATTTCTTTCTGGTATCTAATTTTAATCTCCCCTCTTCCAATTTAGCACCATTATCCCTTGTTCTGTCACTACACTTCCTGACAAAGAGTCCCTCTCTCTTACATAAAGAGGAGCAGAGGGATGCAGATAAAAAACCATGCAGTTGTGTGCTACAGCTTCAGCCTTGTTGGGTTGCATAGACAGCAGAGGCAGTTCAGTTTTGCTGATTTTTAAGCATGTTGGATGGTAAAACTGGGAGAGATCTAATACTGGCAAAAAAGCACATCACCCAGAATATGAAAATAAATTACCAACCTACCTGTTGTAACACTGACGTCTGAAACTTTCATTTCTGCATTTGAAATATTTGTTGAAACTGAAAGACTAAGGTTTTGGAGATAGTTTTTGACTAGGTCCAGGAAAGATGAATCCATAAGGCTTACTTCAACGTCAACGGTGTACTCCTCAGAGGAAAAGTCAAAAGTAATCACTGAAAGAGAAATAGCATGAGACTGCAAAGCTGCGTGTAAGAGTAAAGACATAAATGGATGGCTTCCATTTCAGCATATCACACTAATGATAGCTTAGGGTGGCTTTCTGCTTAGGAAATCTTCTTCATTCCTAACCAGCAGATATTCTGCACATGTTTTATCTCTCAAAAGCCAGGTTTCTCTGGTGTCAGAACAAAAGGAAGCTGATGTAAATGTCATTACTGTGTATAGAGAAAAGCTGTCTTATCCTTTCTCTCCTTTGACTCAGGTTGTCAACCAGAGCCTGAAGTTTACACAGGATTATCATTTGACCCTAGTCCTGCTAAGAGGCTTGGGTCACCATCTATTTCATCTTGCATAGAATCTGTGCCCATATATGTCAGTCCCAAAATGTCCCTCTTTTCTTTTTGTTTTTACTACTGTACTGGCTTTGGGTGGGGTATAGGTATATTTCTTCATAGTAGCGTATATGGGGCTATTTTTTGCATTTTTGATGAAAACAGTGTCGATAACACAACATTTTTGCTAGTGCTGAGCACTGCAGTAACAGCATCTAGGCTTTCTCCTTTTCCCACTCTGTCCTCCCAGCAAGCAGGCTGGAGGTACAGAAGAAGCTGGAAGGGGATATGGCTGGGACAGCTGGCCCCAACTGACCAGTATAATGTCACACACCATATGACCTGCAGTGTGACGTCCACACCTTATGACAGCAGCAATAAAAGCTAGGGGAAGAAGAAGGAAGGGGAGGGCATTTGGAGTTGTCTTCCCACGTCACTGTAGTGCATGATGGAGCCCTGCTGTCCCAGGGATGGCTGAACACCTGCCTGCCCATGGGAAGCAGTGAATTAATTCCTTGCTTTGCTTTACCAATTAAACTGCCTTTATCTCAGCCCACAAGTTTTTCTCAGTGTTACCCTTCTGATTCTGTCCTCCCCCATCCCACTGGGGGAGATTGGGTGAGCAGCTGGGTGGTGCTTAGCTGCTGGCTGGGGTTAAATCACACCTTGGTGATCACAGTTCAGTACCTCAGGAGATGCTGGCCCCAGTAGTGATTTCACCCTTGGCTTGCTAGAAACCCGCTCTGTTACCAGACATTTCTGTACGTACTGTTTCGCTTCTGCCTTTGCGTCTCTGGCTGGAAGCTTTCCTCTCCTAGTGCACTGTCAAACTGTGGAAAAAAGAGAGGAAAACACTGTGAAAAAAAACAAAGCAAAGCTTTAGCTGCTGTTGTTGGCATGAAGGAATTAGTGGAGAAAATGCCAGCATAGATAATTTTTTTCCCTCTGCCAGTCTTTGGCCCGCCCTGCCCCCCTTTTCCTCTTTAAATTAAATATTTATATCTTCCAAGCAGGGGAATGTTAAGCACCAGCTGAGGCATGTACTGAGTTTGCAGATGTCTCTCTGCAATTGTCTCAACTTAGCAGAAATTCTTTATCTGAGCTACAAATGGGCTCTGGGACTGATGTGGTGCTCTCAGTCCTGGGCCAGCCTTGCAAACTGCTTGGGAGACCTGGCCACTCAGCTTTTGGGTCCAGAAAGCGGGCTCATATCATCCTTTGCTTTCCTCTTTGCTCTGAGCTCCCAGCTCTGCTGCAGCAAAACCAGCCTGAGTAGGAATAAAAAGGGGATTGAAATGTCTTGGCTCCAGCTCAGATGTCAGGTCAGCTATTTTGTGGGCTATCAGCAGCACACATTTGACCAGGGCAGTGGTGGCACAATTTCACCACTACTGGGTTCAAGCAGGGTGCAGCCAAGTGTGATGCAGACCATCTTATTTTTTTAATCGTGCCCTAAAAATACATTGGCACCGCAGTTAGCAAGAAAGGATAAAGAACAAGCAAAGACGTAGGCAGGAAATTTGCAGCTTTGCCAGTTTCTTGAGCCCTAATGAAATCTTTATTTACAGAAAGGGTGAATAGCTTGGCAACTCTTAAGTCATCTCTTTACATAAAGGAACCATCTGGTATGTGATTAGAGCTGGGCTACATGTCGCAGCTGTGCTGGCAGTGAAGATCCCTAGGTGCATTGCCTTTTTTGCACTGCTATGAATAGGACCTTTCACCTTAGAAGTTAGCTGCAAAAGTTACAGAAAGCCCACTTTGATCCACTTCTTCACCCAGGTTTGGTCTCATTGGTTTTCTTTTTTAATTATTCTCCCAAACAATTACAGGGCATTGCTATGTCATTAAATACTTCACAGATCTCACACCATTAAGAGATGACTCCTTTGAGGGATCAACCATGGATCAATGCTGCTAAAAAATAAAGTGTTACTCTTTTCATGAAAATGCCCAAGTGCTGTGCTGGAGACAGTTTGAAAAAAACAGAGCAAACAAAATACTTCATCCCTATTAGACATCTATATCTAACCCCCTAGATGGGGCTGCTGGAACCAGCTGTATCTTTGTTTGCCAAGACACAAGGGGATAGTGGCAGAAACAGCTTAAGGAATTCCCCCTCTTCACCTCTCCTTGCCTTTTTTTGACCTGCTCAAAAAGGTGCCTTGTGTTCTGGTCAGTCCATCAGAACTGAGACCCTGTGGTGTCGGGGCATGAATATAGGTGCTAGAGTCTGTTTTGGCTTGATAGGGTTCACAATGTAGAAGACAAAAGAAATATTGTCTGGTCCCAAGAGCTGGTAGATATGTAGACTAGTTTTCTTTACCTGACTATATTGACTTCCATATGGTCAATCCCTTTGCCTGTTCCTCTTTCCTTATTTCTAGTTAGGGACTATTTGTATAGAAACTCTGTGTTACCAAATCCATACACAGGACAAAGAACAAAACAGATTTCCATAATTCACACTATTGATGGAGCTTAAGAGGAGTGTGAGAATTATTGAAAAACTTGGAAACTGAAGTCAAGTCTGAATCCAAGTGCAACATATATCAGGAGTGGCTTTTTGGTCATGCGTACTCATGTCCTACTGTCAAGACGATGGTGAGACTCCCATCACCTACCTGTAAGCACCTCCATGCCTGAGCCAGTTTTGTTGACTTATTTGGCTTCTCTCTCTCTCCTAGGATGGGTGAATCCTGCCCAGGACCAGTGCCCACATAGTTGTTACCCAGGCTTAACTCCAGGGACAGCAATTTAAATCCCTTGCAGACCAACACAAGTGAGAAACCAGAAGTTTTGCTCAGTTCCTTCTGGAGAAGCTTTAAGACCAGGAAGCAAGAAGAGCCCAGTTCCTAGATTTCTCTATCACTTTTACACACTGGGTAGATTCTGGGTTCAGTTTCCCCACCTGATCTTATACTGGCTGGGTTTGTGGGTGTAAAGGAGAGCTATAGCAGCTGGGTGCTACAAGTAGAGACCAAATGCAAACCAACAGGGCTGGAAAAGGATACTCACTACATATTCAATGAATGGACGAAAGTTTGAGCCCTGTGATGTCTGCCAACATGCTGTGACCAGTAGAAATAGGCAGTGGAGACCTGCAGTAACCGGGGATGGCATTTTGTCCAGGGGCTTTGCTGTACAGCCTGAGAGGAAAAAGAAGCAAAAAGATCAGGGAATTTTCAGCTGACTCACACAGTAGGAAACGCCAGCACACTCTACAAAAACAGTATGTTCAGAGTTTTTCAGCACACTCTGCTTGTTCACTCCATCCAAGACAAAGCACGGAACAAGGTCTGTAATTATTTCTCTGCCACTGTCACCAACTGTTTCCCTTCATATCTCTTTTTTCTTTTTTCACGCCAGCTGTACCTACTCAAAACAGAAGGAAAAAGAAATGGCTTGGAGAAAGTGAAGTCCTAAGCAGGTTCCTAATAGGGACAAGAGAGGTGCTAGAAGTTCATCTGCCATGAGAAAAGTTGACTTTGGATCTCCAAATATTCCTTGCAGGGGTACTTGGCAAACGCACAAGCAGAACATGAGGGAATAGTTAGAAATGATGCTGTAAGTGGGGGCCTGCCCTGTTGGAGTAGGGAGAGCTATGCTACCAGCCGTGTCCTGCTCTGGAGGGGATGTGGGGCTGTCCCTCTCTGCTAGTGGCTCATCATGGACCGGGCTAGAGATTCCTGTATGTTTGTTAACTCTTGGCTAACAAGGGAAACAATGAAAAGTGATATCTCCTGGGAATAAAACCACTCGTAATTTTGAGGGTTTAGTATACATGTCCAATAATTGCACTGATGTTAATGAGTACATAACTTAGAACACAAGAATAATGAAAGAAATTCTTTACAGTGAGGGTGGTGAGACACTGG
>BJBW01007731.1:0-46370 GCA_004320125.1 Scolopax mira
AAGTACTTCTGAGGAAAAGGATCTGGGAGTCCTGGTGGATGGCAGGCTCTCCATGCACCAGCAATGTGCCCTTGGTGCCAAGAGGGCCAATGGAATCCTGGGCTGCATAGGGAGAAGTGTAGCCAGCAGGTCAAGGGAGGTCATTCTCCCTCTCTACTCTGCACTGGTGAGGCCACAACTGGAATACTGCATCCAGTTCTGGGCCCCCCAGATCAAGAGGGACAAGGAACTACTGGAGAGGGCAACCAAGATGATTAAGGGATTAGAGCACTTCCCTTACAAGGAAAGCTGAGAGAGCTGGGGCTCTTTAGCCTCAAGAAGACTGAAGGGAGACCTCATCTATGTTTACAAGTTCCTAAAGGGTGGGTTGAAGGATGATGGAGCTGGACTCTTTTCAGTGGTTTCCCGCAATAGGACAAGGGGCAACGGGCATAAGTTGGAATATACAGTTCCACTCAAATATGAGGAAAAACTTCTTTAGTGAGGGTGACAGAGCACTGGAACAGTCTGCCCAGGGGGGCTGTGGAGTCCCTTTCTCTGGGGATCTTCAAGACCCACCTTGATGTAGTCCTGAGTAACGTGCTCTATGCAATACTGCTTAGCAGGGGAGTTGGACTAGGTCATCTCTAGAGGTCCCTTCCAATGCTGTCAAATCCATGAATAGTTAAAAAGATGAAAGTCTCTACAAACAAAACCACTGATTCCTTCATCTTATTTCAGCAGCCTTACAATAATGTTCTTACTTTTTGATTGGCTGCCAGATTGCACAATAAAAAGTATGCTAGAATACCTGAAATAGACACAAAAAGGAAGCATCAATTTGAAAAAAAAAATTAAAACTCATTCCTCTAATCACAGGGAAAAAAGTTAAAAGCAAATTGCTAAAAAAAAGTAAAAAAAAAAAACCCTTGACTGTGCTGTAATGCACTTTGTAGAATACATGGTATACGCACCTCTCCCACGTCATATATGACTATTTGTCCCTCTGAATCACCCACAGCAATCTCTCTCCCAGAATGTGTCCATCTCACACGGTTCAGAGCAGGATTGCCCTCCACAGTAATGCTTGCAGTTGGCACCTGTATCCATTTAAAACACATTGCTTTTAAATGCAGGAGCATTCCAAAAGCTGGAGATTACAGAACACACCTACTTCCCTCAGTGCTGTATCGGAAGTGCCCAACATTTCAACTGAGGCATAGCATGTAGATCGCAAAGACTCTTGCTGGTCTTAAGCTGTCACCAGTGACATGGTCAAAGCGACACATCTCCTGTCCCTTGGCCAAAGTGCAAACATCCTCTCTGCCAAGCAGCACATCTGCACCCTTGTCATGAGCCAGAGACATGCATTCAATCGGGCACCAAGGAGCAGCCCTGGGATTCCAAGAAAGGTTATGACAGAGGGCAGGACAAATCCTGTCCAAAGGCTAGAACCAGGTAATTCCAATTTGAAGCCATAGGCTGGCATATGTTCCTACTGAACTGCTCACTCTTCTACATGTAATTTTGAGAAGGTGAAATTTAAGTACTGAATATCTGTTTTTGCTCTCACCTACCTCTAACAAGTTTTAGTCTTGAAAAGGTTTATACTATAATTAAGTTTACAGCTCACACCAGAAAACCCAAACATTCAATTCTCTAAATTTAGAGACAAATTACAGCTTCACTGCAGTATTACTATGGCAAAAGGAACAACAGTGGTGTGTGGGTAACAGGTTTGTTCATACTGTTAAGCTACAGACTGCCAAGGCCATATTGGGGGAGATCTATAATCACTCTCACAACATGGATCAGTGTTACGCTAACAGACATTCTGCACTCTTGATACAGGTAAAACAGTTTAATTACCACCATTATTCATTACGAGGACTCATTTGAGTTCCAGCCTTGTAATCAAAGAATGGTATCTATTACACAGAAAAGTACTGGAACTACAGAATATTTAAGAACAACCACGAAGAACCAAGCCAAAACGCTATGGTAAATTCTTGACTTTTTTTTTTCCAAAGTGTACAAACACTTTTCTAGTGCCATTTAACTGTTAACCTCCTGCCTCACCTCAGTGTCATTGTTGAGATTCCACAGATCAAGCCTGCCCATCCCATCCACACAGGCAAACAAGGCAGGGTGAGTTGGAGACCACATCACATCGTAAACGTAATCGGAGTTGTCTTCAAAGGAGTAGAGAGGTTTGTTATTCTGAAAAAAGCAAACATAACAATGAAACACCCAAACTCTGCACTTCAAAATTCTAACAGGTAAGGCAAAATACAGAATTTCTCAACAGCATTATCAGCAATAACTAAGGAGTGATTCACATTTTTAAAAAATGCCTCTGCAAAAAACAGCCAAAAATTAATTCTATTATTAAGGGTTTGCTTTCCAAAGCATGCAGCCTTTCTTCTGGCTGCTGCTATAAAACAGTCGGTAGCAAGCCAATACTCTACAAGATTGTAAGTGCAATGCATTAGAATCTTGTGAATCAAGCCAATGATAACACAGTGACAGCACTTCAGACTATTACTTGGGAGATTTTAACTCAGAGAAAGAGGTAATTCTGGCAATGGAGATGATAGATATTTCAGTTGTGAGCCTCATGGAGTTTATCTTACAGCAGTTCTTGTGCTGTCCATTAGTCCCTCCACAAAAATAATAAAACATTTGCCTTAGGCTTAATAAGACATACCTGATTTTACAGCATGACTTACATTTGATTACATTGTAATTGTTGCTGAGAACAAAGAGCAAAAAGATGAACAGAACGGATGGGAAGTATACAAATGCTGTACAATTTGAATGCAAAGCTTTATGTTGTCAATTACCATTCTGTTCGTCAGCTGTCTCTGCAGGACTGCTGCTCAGAACCTTGAGAGCTTCACACCATTTGACTCCAGTTTCCTGGAGTTTCCTAAGTAGCTTACATTATAGCACCACCTTGTGTCAAGGACTATGAAGAAAGCCACTGAACAGTTAAATTAAAGTTACCTTAGTTGTCCAAAGCTTTACTGTCCAGTCAAAAGAAGAGGTGACAAAAAGATGTGAGAAGTCTACAGGTCCAACTGCTGCGTGGCAGTTGATACCTGTGATTGGTCCCTGGTGTCCTTCAAACATCTCACTGATTCCAGCTTTGCTGTTTTGGAAAATATTACCAAGGTTAGTTTATCTGGAAATTACACATATGCAGACAGATAAACACTGCAACACAATTTACATATAGCCACAAGATGATTTTGCTGCTTTGCATGGATGTTACCCCACTGCAAAAAGCTTCATCACAACAGCATCACAGAAGACCAGGCTTGAATATGATTCTTAACTTCAATGTCTATTTTCTGCTAACCTTATGTACCAAAATATGCCACAGGGATAAAAGACTCATTCAGCAGGTACCAGTGCACACATTTAACTACACTGTTCCCCAAGCAATAGCTAAAACTTCACTTCACACAAAAAAAAAAAGCCCAAATCCACCAGCCTTCAGGAATGAGCATAAAACTCTCACTGACTTAAGAGAAGCAGCATGTACCTCATGGACACACAGTTCAGACAAACCAGTAACAATATATCCCTAACAGTCTCCTATCAGGAGGGATGAAAGAGAGGGGGAGAAGAGATGGGAAGGATGTTACACAAAAGTGATACAATTTTGGGTATTTTGAAACCAAAAAGCTCTGCAGCAAGAGTGATGTGTATTTGAGACGAAACCTGGACACTCAATTATATTTAAGAAAGCAATTGATAAGATACAGTGAGACAATTTCAAAATAGATTGAACAGCAGGAGAAGCACTAGCCAATTTAAGATTTGTGCGTGATGTTACTGTACGATTATTTATAGAACCTGTACAAAGTTTGGAATGTTCTGCTACAATTCAAATGAATAAAACCCCAGTGACTTAGGCAGCCCTCCTCATCAACACAAACATCATCTAGTCACTGAGGGCAGCGTAATATCAATTCAACATTCTGACTTCTGGTTTTAACGAAGCTCTTACTCAGGAAAGAGTGCACACTGAATTCATCTACAGCTACTCTAACTCCTTCAAGACAAACCAGTAAGTATGGACTACAGAGTGTAAAGCATGCAGGGACTAATCCTTTCACTATTTTTATTTCCTTTGAATAAGTGCAGTTTGCATTCACCTGCCGTGACGGCATGCAGTGTACACTGAGCCTTCTTCACTGCCAACAACAAAGTTGTTGACGTCTCCGACAGGGAAGGACATGCAGGTAACAGCCACAGCCTTTGACTGTTTGTGAACCAGCTCCATGCTATCCTGTAGTGAAAATAACACCAAATCACTTAAAAAAAATTGAAATCTACAATTATTAATTAATCTACAAAATTAATATCTACAAAGTCATTTAGATTTCTCAGTAGGAGGGGCTTTTTCATTATTTTACTTGTGCAGAATTGGGCAGGAATAAGAAAGTTATTTCTTTTTAAAATGGCGTTCACCATTAACATAAGTGCAACAAAAATATCCAAAAGGATCAACAGACAATATTTGATTCCAGGAGTGGGGAAATATTTTAATCCAATACTTACCAAGTTGCCTTAAGTATAATTCTGTGTGTTGAGAAAGTGTTTATTAATGCTTTTTAGATTCATTAAGTTTTTACAAAACATTAATCTGAAATCGATACTATATATATACCCAAAGTTATCTTACCTGTGGTTGGGAAAGCATGTCCAGACTCCAAGAGCATATTTTCCCATCAGTTGAGATACTAATCAAATTATGAGCATTCTGGGTCCCAACGACATTTACACAGTACACTGGGTGCTAAGAAATGTAAAATACTATCAGAAGAAGGAATTTCCAGGTGACAACCAATACTGGTATAATTGATATGAACTAAAATATACAACTTCATCATTTAACAAAGCATGAAATACTGATCACAGTATGGTATAAAGACCACTCCTGTATAAAATCAGTACTTGTTTTTCTGACACTTTTATGAATAGCCTGGTTCTTCAGTGGTAGCAGTAGCATTGGCAAAATATGGATGGAAACATTTAAGCATTATCAATCAAGTGCACTGGACAGAGTTTCCTAGAGGTTAAACACATCTCAGCAGGGAACAGCCCTTGAAGGTATTTCACCCCCTACCGTGTGAGCAGCAGCCGAAAGTGGAGTTCTCTGCACTGGGGTTCTCTTATTGCTGCGATTATCCCATAGCACTATTTGGCCTGAGTATGTGCCACCAACCACCAGATTGGGATGGAATTTTGCAAATGTTGCTGACATCACTGCTGACTGAAAGGGAAAAAAAAAAAACAAACACCAAAATACACAGGAAACTTTCAACAATGCTACATCTAAAACTAAAGAAAGTGGAACCAAATACCAGAGTAAGTTCTTTGCCTTGATTTGATATCCTATTTCATTGTCCAATCACTTAACGATTCACAACCACTTTGTGAACCTGCAGTAGTCTTTTAATATTAATTCATACTCATAAAAATTAGTTCTTTCATGCGTATACATTTGTATTTGTCCTAGCACAATTTGATAGCCAGGGAAGGCTCAGTAATGCTAAGATTTTAATAATGTTTTACTGCATTCTGTGGTCATTTTCTTAGAGAACATACAAGTCCATTTTGATATCATAAAGTTAGTTTTGCAATCTAGTCTTTGACAGTAATCTGACAACACGAGATTAAATTTTGATTCAACTATGCAATTTTTCAGAATTAAGGCATTTCAAAAGTAAAGTGGCTATCTCAGGCTTGGCATAATGGAAAAGATTTACATGATTTTATCTTTCAAAAAACTATTGAAAACCTCCATCTGCCTTTTTCTTGACACATATGTTTCTAGTTTCTATCTTTGCTCCATCTCCTCAGGCCATCTTCACTTCATCCAGTAAACCAAGCCCTAGTAGTATACAATCCCACTCAATCCCTTTACATACAAACTTTCTTTGTGGTTCAACAATTGCACAATAAAGGGATTTCAGTTTTTAAATAAATTAAAATAAGAAAATGAGTTCTCAAACAAGACTGAATTTTGAATGATGTCAGAAATTCTGGAACAGAATAATGTTTCTAAACTGACATCTCTAGCTATCAACATTTGTTTGCAAATACATATGGTTAATGTGAATGCCAGCCCAATGACATCATTATGTTGAAAGTACTTGTCCAAGTTAATCAGCATAAAATCTTCAGCCACTCGAGACAGAATCATACCTGGCAGTGAAAGACATACTCTGGGGTAGTTTTCTTGTACTTCATATTCCACACCAGGGCCACCCCATCAGGCTCATGAGGTGCATCCTCATTGTTGTTGTAAGAAGCTACAAGCAATTCTGGGTACTGTAAAATAAGTGAAAAAAGACTCAAAGTAAGCAAGATGACTAGCTAATGGTCAAGACAATCCTAGAATCTTTGTCATCTTTTGCCAAAATAGGGTTAAAAACTCCACCAAAACCCCAAAGCCACCATATTTTATATATACATGAGAAATTGTCAGTTAAAATTATAATTGTTTCAAATTTAGCTCATAAAACAGCATTAATTTATACATTAGAGCCTTGTTCTGTGTTTCATCATAACTTTTAAATGTAAAACACAGTACTTTGCAGTGAACTTTTTTTAGCTAACAGTTACCTCTACAAAGCAGTGCATGAACTAGAAACAAATATGCCAAAGACTTAGTCATAATACAAACCATCCCTACTTTCCCTACAAAAGATTAACAGCTCTATTTACTTTTTGCAAACTATGGAGCATGTAAGAACACACTAAAAAAACCAGCCTGTATCAACTGAACAAAACTAGAAGAATTTATAAAGATAACTGCTTAATATAAACATCATTTTTTACCTGAGATGACCAGTCCAAGCAACTGACAACACGATGCTTTGACCAACGTTCATCAAAAAACTGCCTATTTAATGACAGTTTTGCTCCTGCTTGAATCTCTCTATAAAGACAATTAGCAGATATTAATGTTAGATCACTTTTTCAATTACAAATATTACACATCCACAGTAAAATATTCAACATTCATGTTACCCTTCTTTGTCTTCTAAGTCTCTTCCACTGTAGTCAAAGAAAATGTTGATTTGCTCAGAAAGGGCTCTTTCAACAATCCTTGTGGAGTGGTCAAAGAAACTTAAAAATTCTTCAGAATGCAAAATCTGTTGTTTTTCCTCTTCTGTCAGCTCATGAGGGGCAGCTAGAAAAAGAATTTTACATGCATTTTCTGCACCGCATACTTTCACCAATTCTTTCCAAGAAAGAAAAACAGATTATTTATCATGATGCTGGAAAGCTTGTTTCCTAACATTCATAGATTTTTAAATATACTTTTACATTTTTTATTTTGCTAGCTGATTGTTAAAATGTAAATAAAATTAATTACAACTTAACAGAGTGAAAAGAAGTTTAAAATGCACTGATGCCTTTCTTTTTGGCACACTCAGAATGTCTTGAGGTAAACTGTACCTTCTTCCTCCTCCTCTTTTTTTAATGTTTTTTCTTCCTCAGGTTCCACTAACGGTTTTGGTGCAACCACATCATCTTCGTCTTCCTCATCTAAGGAGAAACATTATGGTGAGAATGCCAATGTTTTTAAGAGGAACGGTAACATGCCATATGAATCTCAAATAAGCTGATGTGAAATGGTATTGTTTAGCTTAAAATGGTTATATTTGTAAAATGTAGGTCCTGGGATAACATTATCCCAAACCAAAAGCTCATTGCAACACTGTCTATACCTGGATTTTAGTTGCACTAAATTATGTACTTGTATAAATTGAAATAAGACACCTAATAAATTGTAAAGAATCCAAAGTAGAAATCTCTCTTACAAGCATTTATGATTCCACACAAAACCATGTGGTGGATGCGTGCTCTCTGTAGTACACTGACACATTAATGCTGCAGAATAAAGAAAAATCAAATGTCTAAAATAATCTACAGAGCAGCTGCTTACTTGTGATCTGAAACTAATGGGTCTTCACATGGCATGAAGATGGCTTACATTAGCTTTCAGGTTGCTATTCTGAGAGGCAAATTTTGCTAAAGATAATAGCAGGGAGATTATATTTTTTTCTGTCATTCTAAATGCAAGTCTCATTATCTGTATCATGTTTGGCAATGAGAACTTTACAGCAAAATGTGTTTTCCCTAATTGCAATGAATACCATAAAATGTTAATGTTTGGGAATACTGACAAGGTTTACAGCACTTTCTGCTTTTCTATATTTTATTCTTTGAATACTGTAAACCAGAAAATAACTTTAAATTACTTAGTGTTGTGGAATATGCATTTCCTGGCTTTTCTTCATACACTTTCTGGAATAAGCCTCTGAAAAGACTATTTTTATTGGTTAAACAGCTATGTCATCTGTTTATAAGGGAATGGCAGCAGGAGCCTGCCGTGTGCCTCATCACACGTAATGAGACAGTATTCAACAGGGACTACACTTGTTTGTTGCAGCCATCTCCCTGACCCATGTTCAAAGTTATCTAACAACAACCAAAAAAAAAAAAAGTAAAAAACCTCTACACACACAAAAAAAGAGAGGGAAGAAAGGAAAAAAAAAAAAAAAGGTGGTCAAGGGATGGGAACCAGCTGCCAAGCCACGGTCCCAGCAGCCAGGCCAGCTGACTAGATAGCAACAACCAGATGGTACTGCTAGGATTGTCTCTCCCCTACGAGGTGGCAATGGGATGGCACAACATTTTTCTGCCTGACTGCTTCCAATCATGTCTCTCCCCAATGGCAAGCCTGTGCAATTACCAGCACTCCAGGAGGTCTACAGACAAGCCTTTACCCTGCAAACAAAATACAGCTTGTAGGCCATACCAGCTGCCAAACCACACACATAGTGATAGGTTTAAAGAGGTCTGAAAATCTTTCTAACTCCATAGTATAAGCAATAAAAATATAACCGTACCTGCAGGAAAGAAAGCTTTAAATGACACTGTATAATGCACACAATAATACAAACTCCAACTTAATCAAAATGATAATGACGTATGCCAATCCTACATTACTTGAAATTGAGCGATTTTTACGTTCTGACAAGTTTACAGAACTAGGATAAATGGCATGAATGATTTCAATATATGCTCATACTTTTGAACCAAATGGTGAAGGTTAAAATCTTTCCTTTCAAGGGCCTCAATCAGCCACAAAGGAAAACAGTAATCACTGTCTTTTCAGCCAGCCCAACCGCATTTGTCAGCCCTTTCTCCGTCAATGCAGCCAGAGCAATCAACCTGCCAAACATTCAGAATGGAAAAACAATCTGAAAATACAGGGTATAATGCACCTGCCAGTGAAAATGGCCATTTCAAGAAAAGCTAGTGATCTCAGTGACCCTGCTGAGGAGGCGGTGGTGCAAAGGGGAAAGAACGCGTAAAAGAATTCTTAGTGATCTCCACTCTCTTGCACATTGACACTTCCTTACAAAGCATGCCAATTACAGCTTTTGTGCTACTTAAAAAAAAATGAAAGCTTTTTTGGCCAAAATAATCATGCAGAGAAACAGAAAGACACTGCTCCTTTTTAGATGGATTCGCATGTACCGCAGAGTAGTAATCTGAAAACTGTATAACTTGTACCAATTCTAAAGAATGGAATTCTTAATGTCAAATCACTATAGGTGTGAACACTGATTAATTAAAAAATGTAATACGAGTTAACACACATGATTTTGAGAACAACAAATACAGGACTACATATTCATGTCACAGCCACTTGGATAGAAATCCCCCCCCCCCCCCTTGTTCGCCCTGCCAATCAATCGTGCAGATTTAAATGATGCCTTCAAATTCAGAAATTTGGTTTTGGGTCATCCTGGGTACATTATTCTAGCTTTGAAAATCCCAAATTAGAAATTTTAGCCCAACCCCCCATTAGTCATACTACACTGATTCTAAGTACCATTTTCAGTGACAGGAGTCAAATTCTTGTCAAATGCAGATGGTCAACCCCTTAGTGCTAAGTGACCTTCTAATCTACATATTTTATTCAAAAGATCATATAGTTGATTGCTCCTGCCTTTTAATGTTTGAAACATAAATGGCATATATTATACAGAGATCTAAATTCCTTCATAGTACTTCCACTGCATACAGCCAGCTGATATTACTGCATTTAAATGCAGGATACGGCACTTATTTTAATATTCTCAAAGTATCAGACTTGAAATTGAACATGTCATCTCACTGTGATTTATCTGTAACTACATAAATCTAAAACCTTCTCTCTAAAGACAGAAAAGTCATATACAAACTTTCTCATTAAGGAATATGGAGGAAAAAAAAAACCCACAGGCCACACAAGACACACCCCCCCCCAAGTTCTCGATCTCATTATACAAAACTAGAATGCTTTCTCACAGAAGTTTACAATCAAAAAAGGCAGCATGAAGCTGTTGGAAAACAGATAAGAAATTGTTTTAATTACTTCTCCTGTCTCTCCTTTATTTTTAATGTAGTTAATAACAGGCCAGCTGTGGGTATTTGCAAGGAATTGGCATAACAGTAATATATTAACCAGCAAAAGAGAGTACTTACTGAAAGACTGGACATGATATTGCTGAAAAGTAATCTAGTAAGTCTACTTACATCTAATAAGTCAAGAACCCATGGTGCAGTGACTTACTGCATTTATTTCAAGTCAGCTACATAAATTTGGAAACCCTAAATGGCACTAACTTCATCCTTCGTATTCATTATTGACTGCACCTACTGGCATTTTATGCCACCTCAATTGTCAGTATACCAAATACAATTTTGCATTTAAAAAGGGCTGCTAAGACTTAGAAGAGTCACAGGGCCATAAAGACAGGAAATGGGACTCTATGTCACATCAACATATTAATGAATATTCATTATAATATGCAAAGGGATTAACTCCATGTTATTTCTGACAAGCAATCGGGGATCTAAGGCTACAAACTGAGCATTAAAGATTGCATAAAAATAGAAGTTACTTAATAGCGACAAATTTCTTGTCAATGAATGTTAGGAACAGGTTTAATGAACAACTGAATTTTTACTTTAACATCAAAATTGTGATGTATTTTGGCAAGAAAGAGAAGTGGTGCTGTAAATTAGGCTGCACCTAGCAATAACACTATAGAGTGAAGTTCCAGTTGTCTGAGTAATCTGTTGCTGCAGAGTAGGTTAATCAAAGTTAAATCATCTGTGAAATGGGTGGCTTTTGTTAAGCTGAATGTCTTCATATCAAGTTTTCCCATCTATATTTCACTGTATATTAAAGGCATGTACAGAATAATGCATACATATATAAAGGTACATTATTTCTTTTTAAAATATTAAAATGTAAAACTGCTACATTCACTGTACACCCAAAAAGCCAATCCTGTATACCAAGTTGTTATTACTCTGCTGAAATCAGAATTAAAAGGACAAAAATGCTTAATATTTTCATTCTGTGTCTTGCAGATTTTACCAGACAATAATTCCTCAGAGTAAAGCAAATGCAGTAATAACTGTCTGCAGTGAGGAAAAGCCTTAATTGTGACAGCTGAGCAGAATCATATTGCCCTGTATGCCTATCTTTCTTTGGATTAATTACTTGAAGGATTCATAGCACATTTTCTGGAAGCACAGGTGATGAATTTGAACAATATGTTAGCAAATCACAAAGGAAGAGATCAAACAGTGTAGTAGAGAGCAGTGTAGCAAGAAGAATAAAAAAAAAATAGCACTAATGATTACAGTACTCTGTATGGTGGCCAACACAGAGCCAACATTAAGACATATCAGGGTTCAGGTGTGAACTGCACCTCTGTTCCTGAAACGGCTTCTGCTGCCCGTTAGGAAGAAATGAGTCTGTGAAGGGAACACAATTTCAAACGTATTTTCAGAGAGTAGATCCGAAAATCTCCTGCCTGATGGAGCATACCAAACAGAGCCTAAATAACAGCCCTAATAACCAGTTGACTACACTAACTAAATAACACATCCACCAAAATTGGGCAATGAGGGAAGCAGGCAGCAGTGTTACACACAGCATTGTGGCAAATGAGAAATGGGTTTAGATGGTAGAACAAGGATGAGGGGAAATGGAGCAGCCTGAACACAGGATGATCCTGTTACAACGGTGACAAAAGTTACTAGTGTAATAATGGTGCAGAGACCTGGATGCTTAGGGTTATTAGTTATGAAATAAGGGAGAACAGCACCAAATACAGCACAACACTTCTCAAGTCAAAATAAATTTTTTGGTCCCTAAACAAAAAAGATGGCCATCATTACTGTATCATAGAATGACCAAGAACCAAAAAAACAGAACAGAACATGCCAAGAAAACAAGAAAGATAAAAAGGACATATTGCCTGTGTTGTATTCCTAAGAATAAATTCCTCAGAAACTATTTGATTTCTTTTACATAATAAATATAGCTCAGATTAGGAGATGACAACTATTTAATATTCTGGAAAAAAACCCCAAAAATGGGAAAAAAATAATAATGAAGACAGATACATGTAAATATTTTCAAAACAAGAAGTTTGAGATCATGACCCCAACACCATTTCTTACTGCATTTCTCTTTTATATCCTTAGTCACTTACTTGTATACGTGAGACGCTGAGGAAAGAGTAGCTGTGAGTTGCACCCATCATACAAAAGGCCCATAAAACAAGTCCTGCAGGTTTACCTTCTTAGTCTACTTTGGATATGAACATCTTCCTATGAGAACTGTGAAACGTATTAAGTTCAAGTAACAGGGATATTGAATATTCTATACTGTTTAGAATACCATGAATGACTTCCTGTGGCAAATACTTGATGCTCTAAATACAACTTGATCTCCAATCAGACTGAAATCAATTTATGGAAGAGATCCTGATTTCGTTGTTTTACAATATTATAAAAAGAATCAGTCTTCCCAAGACAGGTGGTTTCTCAAATACTTCAAGGTCATAATAAATCAACACATTAGTACTGCCATAAAATAATGGAAGTTGTGAGAATTGTTAGTACACTAAATGCCTCCATCTCTAATGAAGCCGTCACATTTCAACATCAACAGCTGGGCATCCTATAGCAGATGGCCTTGTCTTTCTGTTATTTTGGATACAACACTTCAAAGAGGTGGGGGTGTAGAAATGTGGAAAAGTAATAATTCTAATAGTGATACTTTTTTGTCTTAGCATAAAGAGGCTACAGTGCCACCAGCACTGAGGTCCCATTTAGCTCTAGCATCTAGGGCTGCATGCAAACTGGTCACTCTTTCCTTACAGATGGAGCAGATGACCAGCCCAGAACAGTTGCGGTCGAGAAGCCTTGTGCCCACAAGATAGTGGGGGGAGTTACTGCATACGTGAATACATCTAGGACGGTGCAACATGGCTGCACTACACAGAAGCATGAACACAAACAGTCTACATCCCTTCTCTAACTATGGAATTTTCCTGGCTTGGATTTCTTAACTACTGAATGCAGCCTTTTCTATCAACTTCTGAGATGAGTGACCCTTGCATTTTAAAACCGTAACTGTTGAGCTGGAGGATACTCATTATTTAAATTTAACTGACTGTTACACTGAATCCAAAATGGGCATCTTATCTCCAAAGGCCAACTTTAAAGTTCAGGACATGAAATCTCCCCGATGTAACTTTTTGTTTGTGTTGCCATAAATATCTCAATGACAATTAGGAACTGTTTTAGTACCAGCTTTCCCCTACTTCCCATCTGTCCCACCAGACATACAAGTTGTAGATTGAATGTTTCCCAATTTAGGTTATAATTTAACCACATAATCATTGTAGCACACAGAAGTGGAATTGGTTTTTTAGTTTTTACTTGGTTTTGAGTTTGTGTTGGGTCCCGTCCCCCCCCAAATCAGTGTTAGAACAATTCAACGTACAGAGAAGTAAATCTGCAGAATGCCTGCACAGTATATCTAATAAACCTACTTCTATTTTCCTTGTTCAAAAGCACAGCTTCAACAGCATTTTAAAATCTCAATATATGATAATTAAAAAAGGTCTGGTCCACTAAATTTAATAGTAAAGTGTGAATACTGGAGCTAGCCTAGTTGAGATGCAACTCATCACCACACAAGGGAGCTACTGAAGATTACTTGTATGTGTAAATTCAGTTGCAAGCTCAAATTTCAAGTGTACTTTGTAAGATTATCTTTAGTTTATAGTATCATACAATCATACAATTGTTTGTGTTGGAAAGGACCTTAAAGATCATAGAGTTCCAAACCCCCTGCCATAGGCAGGGACACCTCCCACAAGAGCAGGTTGCTCAAAGCCCCATCCAGCCTGGCCTTGAACACCTCCAGGGATGGGGCATCCACAACTTCCCTGGGCAACCAGTTCCAGTGTCTCAGCACCCTCATTGTAAAGAATTTCTTTCTGGTGTCTAATCTAAATCTCCCCTCTTCCAATTTAAAACTATTGCCCCTTGTCCTGTCACTACACTTCCTCGTACACAATCCTGACTAAAAAAAAAAATAGTAAAAATCCCTCAGATTGTGAGAAGAAACAATAATCAATGAGAATAATTCAAATTAGATAGAGTTTATCCAATTGCACTCTGAAAATTCAGCATATTGCTTTTGTCAATTGTTTTAAAGACTTAAAAATTTTCTTCCCATAATCAAAACCTCTCACTTGGTGACTCTCTCTCTGGAGGCAATAGGATTTTTTTTTTTTTAAACCTATGTTCTATTTCAGATATTATCATAAATTGTGATCATAGAGCTTAATCATCAATGTATGTAGGCAATCTTAAAACAGACCTTAAGAAGATCCTCAACACTGAAATGATGAGAAAGCATCTGTGAGTGACTTTGGCGAAGTACACATACATAAAGATGACCCTCAAGAAAACAGTATTATTTTTAAGATGGAATGTATCAAGAGACAACATCTGTATTGACAGAGCTTTCTAGTAAATGCAGAAGTACAGATGACCCATCTTTCCAGCTCCACTACAGAAACTCAACCACAGTCTATCCACTGAGCGTAAAACTAGGCTCATACAATCCCTGGCAATTTCCACTGACAGCAGGCAGAAGCAAAACTCTTCAAGCACTTTATCTGTGAATGAAGTCCTCAGAGTCCATGAATGTGACAAAGAAGATGAAAAGACTAGAGGGATTAGAGAAAGGAAAAGATAAGGGCATGGAAGAAATGAAAGCAGGAAAATCCAAAATGCCTATTTGTGAGGGGATACCAATAAAATTAAGAATGGAAAAGAAATGCAGTTCGAGAAAAAGCATATCCTCTGTTATTCTAGCTCACTGAATAATGAAGTTTGAAAGATATAGCTTGTGTTCTGAAGACACACCAATCCCTCATACTGGATACCCAGAGACAAGAAGGGAAAAAATTTCTCAACACAAAATATTGTTGCAATTTACTTCGTTTCTTTTCCCTTCCCTTCCTCCCCCTGCCACTTGAACTCATGCACAGTGTCATTTGCACCTAGTTAAACTTGCCAAAGTGACTTCAAGACACACTCCAGACAAGAGCAGCATATTGATGCAGACAGGAGCAACAACAACAAGTCTGCATCACTTACTTGTATTACACTGTATATAATCTGCATTACACTTTCAGGTAAATTATACAGTTTTGGAATCACCAGCATAAGATTTCAGCTGACTATTCTCTTAATGTTTTAAAAAATGCTTTTATCTCCTTGCAAAAGATTTCCCATATCCAAAATTCCACATTCTAAAGAGTAGGAAGGTACAAAATTATGAATGTAGAACTAGGTCATAAAATTGCTAGCAGAGACACGTATTCAAAGTGTGTCTTTGAAACAACTAAGAGATTTTGTTGTGGAACCACATACAAAGTAGGTCAAGATTAGTATTTTCATTTGCAGCTAAATTCAAGTGTTTCAACATTGAAAAGCAAATTTATTACCCAACTATGTTTTCTGAGGAAAAAAAATCTTTTTTGAAAAGCAAACAAGTCATGATTGAAAGTAAGCGTATGTTCAATTGCTGAGAACAGAAACTGCATGGGTTAATAAAGAAATTAGTTCCTTCTTTTAAAACTCAATGTATAAGCTCCAGGTATAAAAATTCAAATTCTTAAAATGTTGGGCAGTGTAATTGCTAAGTTTGTTGTAAGGATACACAGCCTTCAATTAAGTTGCTTGTGGATTTTTTAAGTGTCATAAATGCAAGTTATATCCCACTTTTCTCAGTTATCAGGTAATTAAGCAAATCCACGTCTAATCTGAATATTTACTAGGAGTGAGAAAATAGCATGAATTAGTAGTAAGACAAGATGCAGAATGACAGTGACACTCTTAAGCAAGACTTATATGAATTTAGTAATATAATTTATATCAGTTATCTCACAGATCAACCTTCATTTTACCTTATTAAGTTCCAAGATCACAAGTGCTGGTTCTGACTCAGTCAGTCATCATTATCACAATAAAACAAAAATAACTTAGATAGTAACAAGTTAACCATTCACCTTCCTTTGGCTGAGTCATAACAGGTGTTTGCGTCTCCTTTGTGTATGTAACAATTTCTCGAGGAGGAAAGTCAACTTGTGTAATTTTGGCCATTCCAAGTTTAACAGGTCCACGTCTAAATAAAATTAACAAAGAAATCAGGAAAAATCTTTAACTTCATTAATTACTTCACATTTTACCTAAAAAACCACCCAAGTAGTCACGTTACAACACTGCTTAGTCAAACTTAAATCCAGTAGAAACTTAACTCTTAACTGTGACTAATATTTTATCATTATTTAAAAACAGCAGTTATTTATACATCTGTGACAATAAGAAAGATGTGCAAACACACATATATGGATTATAGGATAGAAAGTTTTGCTCTTTGTGGTTGACTAGGGTACTGCTATATATATATACATATCCCTGTTTTCAGTGGAACAGATCTGCTCATGAGTCATGTTTGTATAGCAGTGGTTCTAGGATTTTAAAAGTTTGAAAACAAGCTTTGTTATTCTGAAGAAAAAAGCATTTCAAAAAAGAAAAAACTTTGCTGCCTTTTGTCTACCTCCAAAATACTACTTAGCATGCAGAACCACCAGTCTAATCTGAATCTCATACACTAAAGTGATTTATCCATAATACATTACTCCAGAAAACGATACTGAAAACCTCTGAGCTGTCTGACATTAGCTTATGGAAGATCCCATAACCAGCAGGTATAGTTAGTATCAAACTGCATTGCATAATGTACTTCCAAAAACCACACAACATTAGTTCAGTCATCGTAACTTTCTATAAAAATCAATTTCAGTATGTATTGTAGTACGACTGCAATGATCCAACAACAATTTACTTATCTCAAATTTAGTTTCTTATTATCCACCCCTCTCCTAAGATAAAAGCAAAAGAATAACCCCTTTTGAAAGATTATGGTGGGCAGAATCATAATTCTTATAGCACAACATGGGTTTTAGCAAGTGCTTATAATGAGCTACAGCTTTTAAAAACATATAAGATGGGAATCATTCTGGTTTAAAATACAGTTATTCTAAGACTTTAAAATAAATTACTTCTTGAAGTTTACATTTTGCTAAAGAAAGACTCAAAGTTAAAACAGGAATAAGTAAGTTCTGTTATTAGAAATAAGTTTCTTATATATATTAAATAATATAAGAAATTTTCCAAACTTCACTAAGTCTAGGGATAGTGAATTTCTGTAGCTTAAGAACAGTCTCTTAACACCAACTTGAAGTCTTAAAGGAAAAAAATTAGCTTTTATACTTCTTATCCGTAAGTACGTGAAAGAGGGAATATAAGAAATCTATGCAATACCCCAGATCGGAATCAGAGTGGAGCTGAAGAACTGATGGATCAGTATCCCAATGCAGCGTCCTGACACCCCAGGTTGAACAACCATGCAGCATTAGCAAAAAAGGCCAGAGATTAGTGAAGCAAATACACACTACGAAATGCCAGAGTTACAGTAAGCTATAGCTTTTTCATTGTTCACAAGAAACATAAGCAACGTAACATCAGTTAAGGGAAATTCGGCAAACTTTCAGTGCAATAATACATGCGGTAAATACAAAAGTTAAAAAGCAAACACAGGATTCAGAGCTATTAGAAAAGAATTTAATTATTTTTAGGACTGAAAGTTAAAGATCTGCAAACAAATGTAGCCTTTATGAGAGGTAAATAAAATATTTTAAATACTGGAAAGATCCATTAAAAGCTTCAAATTCCTTTAAAAATATCTGTTCAGATTTGTTCATGTCATCTGAAGACAGATTTGTTAATATCACACAATCTTGCCCAGAGCAGTAAATATGTGGAGGAAACTGTCATATTGGTAAAGGAAATGAGTCAACATATAAGCCTTTTCGTAGAGGGGCAAAAACGCATTTCCACTGGGATAGAGAACTACTAGAGTTTCCAAATCTGACATTGCAGTAATTATGGGTTAAGCACTGCCTTGGGCTTGTAAGTGTCATCTGTTTTAGAGCCAAGTCCATTTAAGATATTTAAATCTCTTCAAAATAGTGGGCTTTATATTAATAACACATTTCAAAGTCACGTGGAATAATGAACAGAATAGAACCATTTCAAGTCACTTTTGTATCAGAAGAAATATGAAGGGGGAAATAAAATCTTCTTTCTCCCCTCATTTTTAGCCTTTATCCCTTCTCCACAAATTTTCATTTCATCTGCTGCCTTCTATCAAGCCTAGGCAGAATTTAAGGACAATCTTATAAGAGATTAACAGATGAACACGCATATTCTTCCTGAAGTTCTTAGATGTTATTATAATTTTTTTTAAATCATGTTTTATAACAAATACAAAAAATAAAGAATACGTAATATTTTACGATGATAAGTCAATAAAAGGTAATTTTCCAATTCCATTCTAAACATGGTAATGTTCTTATAAACCAGGTACAGAACTCCAAAAGATAAAACTGATCTCAAAAAAATGTACCAGCCATACCAATAAAACTCATAAATATGGGTGTCTCATGAACTACCTTGTTCTTGTAGAAAGTATGCATCAGAAGAATAATTAATGATCATTTAATTAATTCACATTAAGAATTAATCCACTGCCTTCATATTTAGCAATTCATTCTGTGTAATTGCTATTACATCCACAGTAATAGCTTAATACCTAAATCTCTATTATTTAGGTCTCTGCTACTTTTCTTGACCAAGAAATCTTGGAGTTCAATTTCATGCCCATGACTTCAGGCTGGATATTGCTGATATTTCGTTCAATCATGCATTAAATACTTCTCAAACATTTTCTTGACTATCTCATTCCCACTTGAGAGGAACTTGGGGAAAAAGGGCTACAAATTTAAAGGGACGCAACTTCTGTGCCTGCTTAAGACCTAGCCCTTACTGAGGTTGTTTTCCTGCTTTCATTCTTTTAACTTTCAACAGTTGTTTCAGAGGCCCAAGGTATAGTCTGCCTTTTAAAAATAGTTTGAGTCAATGAACAGCACAAGATAGACAGTTAAGTCTCTCAGAGATATTCTTTTAAATACAAGTAACATGCTGAGATACAATTCATGTATTATATGTGTACGTGTACATGTATACATGTACCAAAGTGATGTAAAATACTGTTCCTTTTGTTTTCCAGGTGTTCTTATACCTGAAGTGAAACGAATTTATGTAGAAGCCTCAGTGAAAAGAAGTTCCCATTCTTCTACATATGCCTGAACTTTTCTGTATCCAGGCATATTCCTAATGCTGCCTTTATCTCTGAAAGGTATTTTCTGTATTTAAACTAATTCTACAGAGCATCTACCTAGCCCAGAAGGAAACCAACTGCATTAACTTCCAGTCTTGAATTTATACTCTTAACTAAGGAAAAGAAAGAACATTATCAAACTGGGAATCAAAACACTTTCCTGGTGAAAATAAAGCAGGACAGATGGAAGTAACAGCAAGAACATAGTCTTAACACTGTTCTACTAATTACTAAAAGTTACTGTCAACACTTAGCATCATAGAAAGAAAAGACTAAACTAACAAAGGAGATCACCTTTGTAAAGTATAGTTGCAGCATGACCAGAGAACAGACAAAAAAAAAAAGGAACTGAAATAATAGAGTAATATGAAAGGGATTATTTTAAGATTATCAAATTATTAACCATAGTGGAACAACTTGGGCTTTCTAATACATCTCCTATTGATATGAAAGTCACCTGAGAAATGCTGAGTATAACACTAAGGGTTATCACACAGTCCAACTTTCCCCATTAATTTTCAGATTGAATCGTAGGTGTGCATTAGGAACGCTGTACAAACTGGTACTAATATATGAGGATATCAACATCTGTTTACTGCAGCAGGGGAAGAATGTTATTCAGTGGTAAGAGAATAAGTAAGGGGACTCTATGACTCTATATATCCTTCAATTTAGCTAGACATTCATATCTCCAGGACTTCAAGATTCAATCTTTTTATTCTTGCATGTCTGGGAAATTGTCAAGGCACAGATGTAGCTTTAAAGTTTGCAAACACATGAAGCTACAGAGGCTTAAAATACAAGCTTTCTCAAGGCTTCATAAGAAAATTTATATATACAACATTATGTCCAAGAAACATACAGAGAGCACAGTACACAGTGAGGTGGAGATCAATTCAGTAGCAACACGGCCTTCAATTACAGATATGTGGCCTGTACATAGTGTTTCATATTGAATTTAGATTATGCATGAATGGAAAGAAATTATTATTTTAATTAAAAAATCATCACCAAATGATTCTTAGGGATTTTTCTAGCCAGCAAGTTTAAATATAAAATGACAAATTAATAAGCAATAATCGCAGAAATTTGCTTGTTACTCAGTTAACGAACAATTATATTCATTCTTTATTAACATGACAGGTGAACTTCAATTGCATAGTAAATAAGCTATACACAAAATCACACCTGGGCACTGTTAAAAAAAAGAATAAGAGAATTTGGGTTCATATCTGCTGCCTGATGTATTATCCATTTGAAATTAATGGTTGCTACTTTGAAATAGGCACCTTGTAACCTTTGTTCAGGTCATTAAAATTTTGACTATTTTCAGATTAGGATTGTATATAGCTATGTATGCATAATTCACACACATACAAGACGTTACAGCAGTCTTTTAAAAAGATGTTTCAAAGCAGTATTCAAAACAACTGCTCGTATAAGCACAGAGGTAACTGATGATAACTGCTTCAGTAACTGTTTTAACTAAAATTCACCCAGAATGCATAATCAGTACATTTCAAGTACAAGAAACTGCTTTGCTGAGAAAACATAAGTTACCAAATTTGATCAGGCAAATACACGATCCCAAAATCCCATGACTGGGCATGGGAAACAGTAGAAATACCATTTTGAATACTGTTTCTCACTTATCTCCCATATATTGTCACTTTGAATTCTTAGTTTAACAGAAATATTTATCTGACTCTCTTTAGAGCAGCATTTCTTAAACTGTAATGCACAAAAAAAGGTCAAATAAACGTGGCAAGTACTGCATCTGAAAGAAATCCTGTGGCTGTACTAACATGTCACTATCGTTTGACCGAATGAGAGAGATTGTGAGTGGCATGATTGTGTTACAGAGATGGCTGCAAAGTGAAATAACAAGAAATACTGTTCTGAGTAAGGAAAAAAAAGAATCAAAATTATAAGCAAGGCAAAATTTGCAGACAGTATCTTTTATTGGACCAACTGGAATAGAGGGAAAAAAGAAATAGCCTATCATCCATACATACCCTCCTTTAGAAAAAGCTGGGAAAAGCCCAGAAGTTGGACTCCTCCAGTTTTCTATTCTCCTGAGACATTAATGCATACAAGAATGTTAACACAAAACATTCAGACTCATTTTACTTTAAACTTGCAAGTTTAAACAACTCCACATTAATATTGGCAATTTCAAATTAGGAAGTGTAGCTGCATTTCAAACTTTAAAGCACTTCTGTAGAATAGTCACCGTTCACAGATTCAGTAACACTGTAACCCCGTGTTATTATATTATAATCAAGTAATTAACCTTGATTTCTTCTAAAGCTTAATTGTTCAAAATACAAGTATTAAGCAAAGGAATTTGATATGGAAAGTGACATACCTAGATCCAACAGCACCATCACCAGAGTCCTGGCTTCCAGCCTCACTTGGCGTACTCACGGATTTGGAAGACGGAGAGGTAGGAGGAGGGACTAAATAGTGAAACAGACAGGTATCCGCTGTTACTACTCGCAGAGGTTGCACAGCTTAGGATGTTTGCAAAGTAATTTAACATGAAGTATTAAAAAAAAAAGAAAGTGATGGCAAACAAAAAAATACATGGATGAAAATGAACAGTAGAAAGAGAGGGGAAAAGACAATGTTAACAATTCATGCTGGACTTTCATGCAGTTGTTTGGCATTTATGCATCTGGAGCATACAAAAAAAAAAAAGACATGGAGGGAAAGACATTTAAGAGAAAATGAATTGAAAATATACTTTTAATCTGAACTTCTGACCAATGATGACATTAGTTTTCAAAGTGCAATTTCCACTAAATCATGTTGCTTAACCAAAAAAGGAAGGTAGTTGTTAAAATAGCTTTGACATGAGTTTTTCTTAAAAATTAGGCATTGAATATATTTAATGCCTAATTTTGTTTCAAAATATATAATCACCAAAGCATGGACAAAAAAAAAAAGTGGCTTTGTCATACAGCATATTGTTATTTTTGTTTAGTTTGAATCAAGTAACATAAAACCTGTGTGTTACAACAAAGTGTGGGGTTTGGGGGCATTTTCGTGTTTTCTTTCTTTTTACTTGACAGTCTAGTGCTGTTCTATTAAAACTTTTAAGAAAAAGTCGGTTCATTTTCAGCATGTAGAAGACAATCCCAATTATCATTTAAAAAGCAACATGTTTTTTGGAACCGATATGTAATAGTGAATGATAACATGCAACCTGATACAAACACGAGGCTATTTTGATATTTCTTTCAACTTTTCTTTTTAGGTATAGTGAAAGTCACTATTTGAAGAAACTTAGGTTTATGCTGAAGAATCAGGTGTGTGTTGAAGGGCCTTATACACTTCATTTTTCTGCAGTATGTGTAACATTCATAAGACACGTTCAGTCCTTAGCAACCCTTAAGAAGAACCTTGAACCAAGGAAATACAAGTTATATAAATTGGTATCCACTGTGTCAGGGGGATTCTTAATTTAGATCTGCAATATTTCTAGAGAATTTCCTGAAATCACAAGTAGATTGTGAATTCTTAAGAATGCTTCTATCCCATCCCAAAACAGAGACATTACTGTGGTTCACAAAAATTCTACACTAATTTACAAAATCACAGTGAATGCTTCAATTTATTAACTGTTAATTCATCCTACAGGAGAGATTTTTATATAGGTCTAGAGTTGTTCTCCATAAGTTCATACATACACACTTACACTTGATACATCTATATAAATATGGATGTATATACGAGTGTGTATATATTCTTCAACTCATTATCGCCACCTACTGAATAATTTATAGGAAAGGAAATACCCATAGGCCTTTATGTTCCTACATTATTGTTGTGTGTCATCAGAAGCGATGACATTTTAATGTCACCTTTTCTTAACTGAAAGGGTGACATTAGAAACATATCTTGTTACCATTTATGAAAGCCAGCCAGCTGTACCTAGCAGTAAGTACAGCCAGAATAACTCAGTAGTTTAGTTTTGATGCCACAGTGCCCTCTCGTGGGGCACACGGTTTTCAAGAAAGTTTTCCCACTGGTGTCGGATTTAAAAAAACCAACCACCACATACATTTCTGCAAAAGACATCAGCTGCAAAACTGCACACAAGAAGGCATTAAGCTATTAAACTGCCAAACAAAAAAAATCTCAAGTAGGTAAAAACTGATTACTTAAAACACTGTACTCTAGAGCTTATGTGCCAAAAGGCAGCCTCTGAACTGTGAGAACAGTTCAAACTACTCAAACTGATGGCTGTGGCTGTTGGAATGGGAGCAGCTGTAATGGTATTTATTCTACATACACTTTTGAACACTTGAGGACTTTGCAAAAGCTATTATGAAGATACAGTTACATATATCGTGTATCTATGACAAATTATTATTTTTCATTCGCAAACAGTTGAAATAGACCCTCACCATTGAGCCAAAATTAAAAATAAGTTTTAAATTCCTTATGTTTTGAAGCTCGAGAGAAAAAGTGGAGTTAAATTGTCACCCTTTTCACTTTTGTCTTCCAGATAGATGTGGGCTATGTAAAAGCAAAAAATCAACAACCAATATACTAACCCATCCAAGAGCAGCACAGACATGAAACATCATCCTTCACAGTTAAATTTTATACTTAGCCTTGCTATTACTCCATCAACATCAGTCAGGTATTTGAGATAAGTGAAGTTAGGGTACAAAAGATACAGAAAGGAAACAAGTCAACTCAGCACAAAAAAATATCAGAATTAAAGTTTGGCATTATGGAAAAGAGAAAGGAAAAAAAGTACAGTAGAAAAATGTGCATGGAAAATAGGGAAAAAAAAGAATAAGTACATGACATTTATAAAGACTCCAAATAATCCACTAAGTGTAAAACATACTTTTAACAAAATAGTACTAGTGATAAATACTGAAGCACATTATTTGACACTCATAAGAGAAATCATGTGGGACAATATAGTACAAAACTCAGACATGTATACCACAAAAGACAGCAGCCAGAAAGTTTTCATGCTAGTTATATAAGTAACCGATCACCACCACACTTTCCCCGAAAAAAACCAACCCAAACAAAAAGTCCCCAAACATTTATCTCAAACTAATATTAACATTCCTACCAACAGGAGACTCAGGTGTCAACCCCATGCTTTGAAGCAATGCTTCAGCTTCTCTTCTCTTTTTTTCAAGATCAGATTCTTCTTGTACAGGAAGAACTTCTTTCTTCTGATCAGTCTAAAAATAGTTCAATAATTATAGCATTTAAGAGGTATTAAAAACCGTTTCATTTATTTTTCTAGATATCATAGGTTCTTTTATGCTACTGAAATCTAACATCATATAGGTTAGATATTTAACTCTAGTAATGGTCCTTTCTGTAGATAAATGACAGAATCACAAAACTGCTCCTTTCTTTAAAAGGCATATAACCTGCAAACAGTACCTTCTGATTTATCAAAGTAACTGACACTTTGTAAGACCAATAATACCTTTTTCTACACTAATGCTAAGCACTGTAACAAGCAAAGAACAAAAAAAAAGTAAAATGTCTGTGTATAGAAGTACTTTAAAGACATGGTCATATTATTCCAATTTTGAAATGACAATAACTGTGTCAAAGAAAAAACTATAGCGTTAGAACAACAGCAGAGACAGCACTCTTTGGTCAAGAAAGTACTAGGACATGTGGCTAATCAGTGCACACATTAAAGGGTGTAGCAATTAAGTATGTGTAAGATCTAAAAGTGATGATTGTCTATGTGTGAATTTTAAGCTATTTTTAAAAACAACAACATCAACAAGCTGTTTAGTGAGAAAGCACTCTTGGATCTCAGGTGTCACAAGAAAAATAGAAAGTCTTAAAAAAACTTTGCAGTAACTTCAAGTTTACACGGCATTTAAGTATTTTTCTTTAAGGTGTGTTAATTGCTAAATTGCAGATACACTAAAAAAAAAAAGAGACAAAAATTACACCCTCATCCCCATAATTCAGAAATAACACAAGCTCTACTGTGAAAGATGCTGAACAGTCTATCTCTTTCCACACTCATTTAGCTGCTCATTCAATTACAGGAATATGTTTTACATCTTAAGGTGTTCAAAACACAGTCATTGGATGGTGTTTATTCCACATTCACAAGTAAGCATTTTGTAAGTGTAAATTGAGGTTACAAACACAAGTCTTTAATAGAAGAAGCAAAATCTAGACCAAGCTATTCTATACCTATGCCATGATTAAATACTAATTGCTCCTCACATGACTGCACGTTATGTTTCTAATCTACTGCACAAGTCCTTTTTAAAAAAAAAAAAAGCAATTCCCAAGTTTCAGAGCAAGTTCTTAAGTGATAAACTATTACATCACATGTGGAATTGCAGATACAAGCAATACATTATTACAAGATCATCAGAACACAACCCGAGATATTTGTCTCTCTCTGAGTCATGTAGCTGGCAGCTGCTCAGCCTTCAGTCGTATGCTAATTTACAACATCTGGAAGAACATAACCAAAATGCAGAGAAGTCTCAAAAAAGTACCCCAAAACATTCCAGCAGAAGTTTCATTTATGAGGTATAACATGCATTCAGGAGAAACTGATGTTACATATTTCCATAGGGAGAAATCCAGAAGACTGTTAACAAAACAAATGTAACACACAAGCAGCACACACATCTTCAGTGTTGCTCTGATTTTAAAATTCAGGCTAAAATGAGTCAAAGAGAAGAACGTAGCACATTGTTCGTACAATAATAATACTGATACACAAACAATTCATATGGACATCCTCAGAACAGCACTTCAGAAATTAATTATTTAAGTAACACTATCACAGCTCATTAAGCAGAGCTTTTGTGCAACACTTTGCAGTGACTTCATTAACAATGTCCCAAGCATAAAAGTAGTTTTAGAAATCCAAACTTTACACAAGTGAAGGATTAAAAAAAAAAAGTTAAAAATCAAACTTACCATATGGATAATGCTAAAGAAAACAGTAGGTGTTTGCTCTTAGCAGAAAACGAAAGTGCTACATTTGTATCAGCAACCGGCCATTAAATAGACACTCCCTGAGTAACATATAGCCAGAGACTGAGTGAACCTGCCCTTAAATTTTGGACAAGTTGCATATGCAAACAGTCAAATTTCAAAGAGAAAATTATGTCTTACTTCTTTTTTCTTTCTTTCTTCTTCCTTTCTTTTCTTCTCCTCTCTGATTTGAGCTAATCGTTGCTTCTTGCGCTCCAATTCCGCCTTCAGTTCACTTTTGTCAGACATGGCTGAAACACTGATCAACAGAAATTATACCATTGTTTGGTTTTTTTTGCTTTTGTTTTTTAAGATAGCAGCTTTTCTTTAAATAAACTATCATTAAGTGAATTACACTAGCTTTTTAAAACCAGAACTGGGAAAAGTCTTAATATAATAATTAAAAAAAAATAAAAATAATATTCCTATTCCACATTTCTTTCACTTAACACATTCTCGATACTAAAGCAACTGATTTTAAATAAAACCATGTTCAAACAGAAGTATGATATGGTGACCAGCATCCATTCCCAAGCTAGTTCTGACACTGTTTGAAGGAACCCCAAAGATGGGGCTATCTGATCTTGCCACTGGACTCTGCACAGTTACAGTGCCAACTATGAGACAAAAAGAGCAAGAAGGGTACCAACACAATATTTATCTTTTACTTTTCACTTCAACTTCACTTGGCATGCTGTAACATAGCAGTATATAAGCTATATATCCTTCTACATACAGTTATAGAATTCAAAATACAGATTTATTATACAATTCAGTAGGATTACTATTAATTGTAAGTATAAGTGTGATAGCTAAAAAACCCTGTAAAATGTGTATTTTATTTTTTTCACCAAACTTTCTGTATGCTGCTAAGAAATAGGTAGATATATTGAAAACAAAAATTTAACAAAACGTTTTCCTAAATGGCTAATGTGGTTAAATACAGACAAGAAAGTCAACAGTAAACAAAAGATTAAAAAAAAAAACCCAATGCAGAACTTAACAAAGATTTAGAACACAGGTATGAAAAACCACGTGAATGGGCTGAGTGAATAAAAGCTTAATTTTACTGTTTGTAAGCAAATCCAAGCCAGTAGAGAAAGCACAGAAGCGTTTCTAAAACAGAGAAGGGATCCATAAGTGCTTTTACCCGAAGCTTGACAACAAGGCTACTGGATTATGCATTAGTAATATACCTACTCACTAATTCAAAATTAACAATACTTGCAAGCGTTTGCATAGCACATTTAGGAACAGAAAAAGATGCAAAACGACGCATCTACCCCAATATTCCTCCATATTGCCTGCAAACATTTATGTGCTAATAAGTAAGTAATATCTGCTGTCGGCATTTATAAGCGGCTTTCCCGTGTGTCACTTCAAAAGGGCTCTCTCGGAAGGTGCGTTGTCACCGCACCACGGATTCCCGCCTCCACCCGTCCCTCCTGCCGACCCAGGAAAGCCAGGAGGCACGCACCGAGGCACCCCCAGGGCGGGGCACGCCCGCACCACCCCGCCAGTGTGAGATGACAGCGGCACCAACCAGCTGCTGCCAGGACCACGTTCCCCGCCCAAACCCCGCACAGGCCGCGCCGGGGAAGGAGCCTGGCAGCGCACCCCCACCCTGGCCGGATCCCACCCCACGGCACCCTGAGGCCCAGACGAAGGCAGCACAACCAAACCCCCCCACACAGAGCCCCCTCCCACTTACCGCGGGCCGCCCTCCCACCCCACTTTGCTGCCGCGACCCACAGGGCGAGGCTGAAAGACGGAGGGTCCCCCCTGGGAGGGGCGGTGGCGGCGCCCGGCTCACCTGGCAGCGGTTCCTCCTCCTGCTCCGACGGCCCTGCTCCGCTTCCGCCGCTTCACAAAGGCGCCAGCAGCTAACAAGCGGCGGCCTACGGCGGGCGCCGAGGGTCACACCAGCTCCTAAAGCGTTGCGCAGGGACTTACAGGAAGGACACGGAGGCCTATACCGTACCGCGGTACGCTCGGACACCGACGCCCCGCTCGCCCGCGCTGTCGGGGGTGAGCGACCTGACAGGGATTCCCGCGGGGAATCAGCGTGAAGCAAGGCAAGGGTGGGGTGCTCCCAGAGGTCCAGCACCAAACCCCGCCGGCGGAGCAGCTTTGAGAACAACGACGCCCGACATGCAGCGCGCCCCACAGAGCAGGCCTCGCCCTCGGCGCACTACGGCGTGAGGGTGGGGCAGCCGCGCTTTGCATGATGGGAGATGTAGTCTTTTGGGGGGCGATACGCTCTCTGTTCTGTCTCGTGTGGCGGCGGGAGCGCGCGGCCTGGGTCTCTGACAGGACATCGGGCCTGAGGAGAGCGGTCCCTGAGGAGAGCGGTCCCTGAGGAGGGTCGGGCCCGGCGGGCAGCCCGCCTGAGAGGGTCTTCACTTCTTCCTTCGGTTTGGTTTCCTGGGGGCGGGTGATGCCCCACGCTAACCCCCACAGTGACTTGAGCCAGCCCCGTGCGGGCACCGATCGAACTGTGTGAATTTAGCCGTAGACTGGTCAAGCTGGTGGCTGTAATCACTTCAGCGAGCTAAAGGTAAAATGTGTAAAAGCCTGATTTGCTGTGAGTGTCAGGCTGGGGACAAAAATAACCCACACCAGATCTGTTGATGTTGGCAAGAGGAGTTTCGTTGCCAGGTTGATACAACACTGTACATTAATAAACTGCTTCATTGTGTGTGCTAATGGCATAAAAACTATGCCAAACCCAAACTGCCATGAGCTACCACTGTTAGTAATGACTTGGCTGTTCCCAGCTTTGGAGTCCTCAGCACAGGAAGGATGTGGAGCTGTTGGACTGGGTCCAGAGGAGGGCCACAAAGCTGACGAGAGGCTGAAGCGCCTCTCCTGACAGGCAGGGGGCTGAAAGTCGGTGTTTTTCAGCATGGAGAAGAGAAGGCTCTGGTGTGGCCTTATAGCCTTTTCCAGTATCTCAAGGGTGCCTACAAGAAAGCTGGAGAGGGAGTTTATATATGAGCATGTAGTGGTATGATATGGGGTAATGGCTTCAAACTGGAAGAGTGTAGATTTAGATTGGATATCACAAAGAATTTTTCACTATGAAGGTGGTGAGGCACTGGAAAAGACGAGTGGTAACTCTTTTAAACTTAAAGGGTGGAGATTTAGATAGTAGGAAGAAATTATGTACTGAGGGTGGTGAGACACTGGAACAGGTTGCCCAGGGAAGTTGTGGATGCCCCATCCCTGGAAGTGTTCAAGGCCAGGCTGGATGGGGCTTTGAGCAACCTGCTGTAGTGGGAGGTGCCCCTGCCTATGGCAGGGGGGTTGGAAATAGATGATCTTTAAGGTCCTTCCAACCTAAACCATACTATTAGCCCAGCCATCTTAAGTAAATAATGATATTACTACTTGTATCCTATGGAAACATACAGCAAGTTTTTCTACCTTTTTTTCATAACTGCTGAGCTAGTGCTATAGACTACTATGTCAGTGAAGGGCTTTATTTCTCAGACTGCTGATCTTCCAAAACTCTGCCAAAGTAAAATTAATATGGACAACTCATATAATTTAAGTAGAGCATGTGTTCACAACGCTCTACGAAATGAAGTTCTTAGAGGCAGTAAATAACAGCTGCAGAGAGGGTTAAAGTTTTTGCTATTACAAATTAGAATAATTTATTTCAAATCACTGGATCTACAGACATTTATGTCTGGTGAGTATATCTTCTGAACCCCTGCTGATGAGCACTGGAGAAAGACTGCATTTGCAGTCAGGCTCTGTCAGGCTGCAATCCTGTTATGTATGATAACTGAACAGGTTGGTTGGTACTTTGCTGGGAGAGCTCCCAGGAGAACTTCAATTGCTGCAGGAATCAGTGTTGATTATTTACTTCTCTCTAGTCTTCCATCTGAGTCAGGGTTCATACTATACCTTAAGAAAAATTAGAAAAACCATGTGTTGTCTAGATGGCTTTTGATCATTGAGTAACCCCCATGCATTTCATAAGAGTATGGGTGTTACCATTCAGAGAAACTGTAAGTGGAACTGTCAAAGAAAATTGTATGATGTGCAAGAGAAGGGGTTGCATTTATCTTCAGAGATGGAAATATGAATATCATAGTAATAAACTTACACAACAGCTGTCGCCTTTGAATTTGTTTGCCAGAATTTTTTAATACCACTTGCAATAATTTGCGCACTTCAGAACAAGAATGTGTGTTTTATGTTTGTATTTTATGTATGCTTCCTGTTTTGGCCATAAAATATCAATTTTGTATTTGAAGCTTTCTAGTAGTATTTTTCAAGTTTACATTTAGAATTATGAATGTAGTAGCCGGATATTTCACTGTTGTGATTAATTTAGTCAAGTGATTTTTGGTAATTGATCTTCAATGCTGAAGTTTATTTCTTGGTCCTGAACCTACATGTATCTGCTGAAGGTCATGTTATTATTTTTTACATTAATCCTTCATCTTACACAGAGGCTACAGTACCTAATATTTGCAGCACTGACATCTCCATTGTTGTAAATGATGGCTATAGTTTTCCAATAGTTTGTCCTGCTTTTGCCTGGCATAGAGTTAATTTTCTTCCTAGTTGCTGGTATAGTGCTGTGTTTTGGATTTGAGATGAGAATGATGATGATAACACACTGATATTCCAGTTGTTGCTAAGCAGTCTTTACACTGAGTCAAAGACTTTTCAACTTCTTATTCTGCCCTGCCAGCAAGGAGACTGGGGAGGAGATACAGCCAGAGCTGCTGACCCAAGCTGCACAAAGGGATATTCCATACCATACAACATCATGCAACAATTAAACTGGGGTAGTGGTGGTCACTGCTCAGGGACTGGCTTGGTGGGTGGTGAGAAATTGTATTGTGCATTGCTTGTTTTGTATATTCTTTTATCATTATTATTACTACTGTTTTCCCTTCCTTTTCTGCCCTCTTAAGCCATCCTTATCTCAGCCCACGAGTTCTTACATTTTTTTCTAATTCTGTCCCCCATCCCACTGTGAGGGGAGCAAGTGAACTGCTGTGTGGTGTTTAGCTGCCTGCCAGGTTAAGCCACAACATAGCTCTCTCTGGGTTAGTTTAGCAGTGACACACTCACTGACAGAATGCTAACTCTATACAAATACATTTATGATTTTTTTAGCAGTTATTGATCTCACAAGTAATTACAATTTAAATTTAAATAACCTGACACAGGAGCTGGAAGGCTCGTGATGTATATGGTGGGAGGACAGGTTTGGGAAAGCATAGTGGTTATAGATGTTTACAACTGAGTGTTTTCTTCTAGCCTCAGCTTCCTAGTGACAGTGTCTTTTGGTATAGTGAACCCCAATTTTATAATGGTCTGTAAGAATGTGGAGAAGTTATACTGTGAGGTGGACTCCTCCTGTGAGGAGGACTGGGAAAACAGCTTGTGGGGGATTTTATGCACTCATCCTATGCATTAGGTCTAGGATGAAGGCTTGGTAGGCTTGGTTAAGACGTGAACACCAGATTTAACAGTGATTGTGTAACTATATAAACACAGTTAGGATATTACTGAGAAGTTATTTGAGACATATAAAGAAGTGATACAGATAATATCAGGTCTGTGCTGCAGGAGACTCCTGGCCAGGAATCCAGACTAAACACATGATACCATTTGATTCAGAAGAACCTCTACTTTTCTCTTTTGGGGAACATTAGACTTCCATGCTGCCTGTATCAGAAGAAGGGTAGATGGCAAAGGCAAGCAGATCCTCACCTTGCTTTGTCATTTAATTGTGCTGCTGGAGAAGGGTGATTTGCTCTGTAGAACGAGCCCAAGATTTACGCTGAAGAGGAACAGTTCCCTCAAGTAACTGCCACCACTGTGCTGTCCTTTCTAGCAGTATGAGAGATGGGGAAAAGGCAGCTGGGCTACCATTAGTAGGCTGAGGCTCTGTTTTAATTTTCTTTTTTTTTCTTTCTCCTATTTCCGGAAAATTAAGTCCATTTTACAGAGTTACTGGAATTGAAATAAACAGGAAGATCTCTTCTCATAATATAGAGGTATAACTTCTCTAGTATCATTTAATAGTCTGTGCTTTTCCCTTAGAAAATTTTCTGCATTGCTAATACAGGTTTCTCTCTGTCCTTCTCCCCCCTTTCATATTCCTGCTAGATGGACATTTTTTTTCCCCTTGTGTCAAAATAAGGTGATGGTGAATGATGGGTCCTTTCTGAGATGAGAACCCTTTTGCAATCTGGTAACCTTTGGCACGAAACACATATACTAGTGAATGGTCCAGCACTTAAGAGTGATTCACTACTAAGCATTATAGAAAATAGGTTTACCAGTTGAAAAATTCCATGGTAAGTTCTCCTTCCTCAGTGCCGTCTGTGTACAGTACCCTCATTTTGTTTCTATTATGTGGTTAAGAGAGGAGATTATGAGAGCTTCTTAAGAGACCCTGTAATGTACCAAAATCTGCACTACGTCTAATGGTTTTAAGAGAGAGTTTGAAAATCACCCAGAGATCAGCCAAAAGGAACTCTTTTCAGATATATTGTATGCCAGGTTATATTCTACTTTCATTCATCAAAAGAAGAATGCTCTTGAATACTTGTTAAGATGATAACAGAATTCTTTTTTGGTATGTATTATGTTAGCGTTATTAGCCAAAAAGATAATAGGACAAATAAGAAGAGAGAAAGTGTTCACTTTTTTTTTCAGGGATTTTTTTTTGACTTTTCATTAGGAATTAAATTATTTTTCTGTCTGGAAGCAAAAGGAGTATCTTACATAATCTTAAAGTATATTTTAGACTAGAATTAATAGGAACAGAGCACACTAAAATACTAAGTTTTACTAAAAATGAATGTACTTTTCATCCACTGACATCAAATTACCTCATTCTAGAAATGTTAAATAATTATCCATATGAAGTACTACATAATTTTTTACAAATGAAAAAAGAATAAAAAAAATTAAGTGACAAGACCACAGAAATTAGAATTTAGGATTCCTAGCTTCCAGACTTCTATTCTTGCCACAAAGTAATATTTATTCATCTGTAATTGTTAACTGTAACGATTAACTTTTCATGTTTTCACATTCTTTTGGGAACTAGTTGAGTCACTGACTCACAGCATCAGTCACTTCTATTCACAGGTGCCATGGAGTCATTTTACTGCTCACAACAATGCAAGTAAAGATAGAATTTATGCCTTTTTTTTTTTTTTTAATTTTTAATAAGAAACTTGTTAATGTGTTGGAAGAAAATCTGAAAAATTATATGGAATTAAATTATATGGCAAACACATAAACAGCAATTTTAAAGATAATTTTTTTTTTCTCAGAATATCTCCTGCTTTCTAACTCAAATAAATCTTTTATTTTAACATAAGTTGTAAGGCAATAGATGGTTGGAAATTAATTTATTACTAGCAGAACCCAAGCTCTAGGCCATACTTACAGAACATCTGAGCAGCAAGGAGGTGGCATAGGAAATCTCCTGTAACAATTACTATAACCATCTGGTTTATAGTAGGCACCTTGCTGGAACTTATCTCAAGTCCCACACAAATCCATAGAGTTAGTCCAAACTGGAAGCAGCTCTTCTCTGGCTGAATATTTACCAGAGTACGATAGAACTTCATCCTTGTTGTTCACAGAGGTAATGTGCTAATGCTGATATTTAAGCCTTGTATCATTTGCAATGTTTGTAAGGAGATTTCCTGTGCATCTTGCAACAGTTTTTATGCAAGAAAACTTCTATTTTGAGAATCTGTTTGGTTGTCAATAAAGGCTGTTGCAGCTAAACTATATTTGAATTCAATTCAGATTTTTGTTGCATTTCAAAAATATTAAAATCAGTTACTGAGAATCTGCAAAATTTGTGTGCATTCCTATGGAAAAAAGATAGAGAAAAGTTTTACATTCAAACATCATACAGTGTTAATAAACATGATTTGGATATGTCTTGGACACATCTTAGGGCTAAGGTTACTTTAATTTTGTATACTTCAAACGAACAATTTCCTTTGTTTTATTTATAAATTGTTTTTCTAGACAAACACATCATATTGTCTTAACCTGTTTGTTGTTTTTTAAAAAATCAGGATAAATTTAATCTTTCTACTTTGCTTGAACAAAATTTGAGCACATTAATATTCTGTTATATAATCTATTTAGCAATTATTTTGGATTATATTTTCTTGTGAAATAGTCTCATCTATGCAAGTAGTTAGTTTTAAAGAAAAACATTTTCAACAAAAGTAATTTGTTTAGGTTTGAATGTTTGATCATTCAGTGCCCTTGATTACATTAATGCATCTGTTTTAAGAGAGAAAAAAGAGAAAAAATCTGCAAAAGGCCTTCTGTAAGGCTTGTAAATGGAATATATGTGTGGGAACTTGTACAGACTTAAGTAAATGTACATCTTTCCCATGATACATGATTTTAAGACTAATGAAAACGTAAGACAATGAAATGCACACTTTATATAATGTTGGAAATTTAAACAGCTGCTGCTTTCAGTTTTTGAAAGACTGAGAGAAGTATACAATTTCCTGCAAATAAGGTATATATTGCTGGTATGTATGTGTTTAAGTGAACTCTACCACTGACAAATTTTTCCAGTAAATGCTTTTTAACCATAGGCGTCATCATCACAAGTCTCAATGGCTGTCAGTGTTCAGTTTTCTGTGGAATCAGATTTGTCATTTCTGTCAGAAAAAGTTTTAAAAGGCGTGAGCCTGTTTGTCTCAGAGGAAGCAGTTTGTGGTTTTGTTTTGTCAAATTTCCTATGGGAATCTCTTCTGTATATTAAGATCTCTTCTAGATATTAATAGGAGATTAGACAGTTATTATATGTTAAAGTACAATGATTCTGCTAAAGCAGCTCGGACTAGATGTCTGGTTGTATTTTCCACGTCTGTGTTCCTACTATGCTGTGAGTACAGGAATTAAAAAATAACCCCTGATGTAATTCTTCTCATGCAACAACACCTTCTTATGAAACAGCAATCTGGAATCTTATGCAGCTTTAGTAGTTTATAGTCAAACTCTGCTTCTCTGAAAAAAATAAACTATTTGAAAAGATTATGTTATTCAACTACATTATAATTGCAGGAAAATATTTTTATTCCATTTAATTATAATAAAATATTAAATATATGTTTATAGCTGGGGATTTGCATTTATTTTCAGGAAACAGAATATATTCAGATACTCTTCTTGGAAAAAATCTACTTGTATGATTTGGCAGGTTTTGTTTTGCATTACCTATACAAAGCAGGATCTATCCTGTTAAATCTAATTTTTTATAGTGACATGACAAAAATAAAATAACATTATTGTTGTTACTATTGTGTGAGCCTGTAATGCTAGCAAGCTCTAACACATATTTACAAATATGTATATGTAGGAGCAAAATGTACTTACAGCTGTTCTTGAAGACAGTGGAATTATGTGATATTTAAGCAATACTCTTGTTAATCAAGAAAATTATTTTTCATTTCACTATAGCTATGAAGTATATCTTTTCTTGCTACTCATGACCCTAAAAGTGTCTGCTATTCAGGAGGGAGGAAAAATCCATTTTAGATGCTTGCTTAATTCAGTATACGTCTCCACAGAAAGTTACTGATCAACTGTTGTGATATATTTAAAGCAGCCATTTAGAGGTCAAGATTAAGTAAAAAATACATATCCGTTAAATTGTATAATTTTATGCTGATAATTTTTATGCTCACTGACACATCAAACATTTTGTAGAATTTGTTTCTCTCTGAAAGAAACTTGTGGCTACATAAGCCACATAGTTCATCTTAAAAGGGACCATTTTCCCAGCTCTTGTCCTTGCTCTGGAATTGTGAGGGCAAGTGATGTAAGTCATCTCTTTTTCACATCCATAACAAAGGAGGAAAAGTGGTCTTTTGCCACCAGAGTTTTTGCCTCTGGTTCTCAGGTTACAGACATATTTTTATTTTCTCTCAGTCTCAGTTTATCAATGTGTCAAGTTAACCTTATTTATTTCAATAACGGTATTTCTTACAGCTAAAGCTATGTGAATTGATATTTGAAAGGAAGCTTTTTGAATGGAAGGCAACATATATAATTTTGAGTGTTATTAAAATCATATCTGCATGGCTTAGATCATAACTTCTTTACTGACAAAGAAATCAACACCTGAATCTTGACTGCATGATTTCTGAGCTTTTCCTTCTGTCACACTTCATAAGATGACAGAGTGACCCTCATGACATAGGTATAAAATAAGGGTAACAAATATTATCGAGAGTTTTACAGGACTTAATTAAAAATCAGTCAGAGATACTCAAGTGACAGTTAAAAATTTCCCTTCCAACTCCTAGTTCCATGATCAACTCAGAAGAACATACTAGTTTTCTTAAATATCAAATACTGTTGAGAAGTAAATATTTTAAATGACTGCAAATTCTAAATTTGTGAAGTTAAAAGATGGCCTCTATAGGGTGGAAATTTCTATGGGCCATTGTTTGAACTCCTGAAAGGTACTAAGGCAAATTCCTTATTTATTTCTGTTGAGAAGGCAAATTACTTTTTATAGAAAAGGATCAAAAGCAGCAGAGTGGATATGGTATGTTAATAATAGCTGGGACAGGGAGGGTAAAAGAACTGATGGGACGCTTAACGGTTCAAGGAATTCAGCATTTTTCATTTAAGCTAGAAAAAATGTAAATGATGTCACCCTCGCCTCCTAGTGCAAAGTTATCAGACAGACATCACTAAATCATATCTCTGACATTAAAATGACTGGAATGATATTTCCTTCTATTTCTTTTCTTTTGGAAATCTTACAATACCTTATAGCAAATGAAACAAAAATTCATATACAATGGTGTAAGAAACAAAGATCTTTCTGTAGTCTCGGTGCTGGATTATTGCTGTTCTATCTGAAAGCTAATTGAAATCCAAGATGTTCGTATCAAAGCTGTAATGAGACACTGACAAATACCTTTCTGCCCCACTGGAAATGTAATCTTTCTATTGAACATTTTGTCCTGGTAAATTCCATCTGCAATAGGACTAGGCATTTTGCATTTGAATCAAGAAGGTCACTCCTTTGGATCAGATGATGTGGTATACACTCCGCTTGCCTTTAGATGAAATTGATCCTTTACTGTGTTGAACATAGGACTGTGAATTTTTTACACCTAATTATCTTATTGTTTCATCTAGATGAATTTGGAATGCTAACACTAACGACACTTTGTGATCTTTGCATATATCATGTGACAGTTCTCTTAAAAGCCTGTTATTCCCTAGCTGGTAATACATTTTAAGTATTCAGTTGCATGTTTTTTCTAAATAAAACAGAGCAAGATCACAGTGTTTCATTTTTTGATAATGCATTTGATCATTTGTGGGAACTGAATATTTAATAACATTTTCCTCACTTTTGCAGCAGTAACGCAATAGTTCTATGTATAATTACTCAAACTTGTTTGAGTAAACTTATTTCCTTCTAAATACCTAGAAAGTAAACTATGTGTTCAACATTTTGGTTGTTTTACTCATAAATAATCCTACTGACTTCAGTGCAGAGAGGCACCGTAAGCCTGAATGGCAGTGGCAGTCTGTATGCTCATCTTCAGCGTTAAAACTTCCATTAGCTTTATTTACAAATGTATCTTGTTATTTTTTTGGTAATATAAGGTAGATATACAGAGTATATGTACAAAATCACTAATTTTTTCCTCTTTTGTTGTGACATAAATATATGCTCTTAGTATTTTCATGTCACATCAAGTGACAGAAGAGATCTCTAGCTATGGAAGGGATAATGTGAAAGGCATAAATAGTAGCTGGTCTCTGCAGGTATGAAGCTGTTCTTATTTAAATCGATGGAAATTTCACTGCCAACTGCAATGAATGCAGGATCAAGTCCTCAACTCTTTCTAAAAATCAATTAGATGCATTCTTAATAGGCTTTCATGCCTTTGAAAATGTCTCTAAATTACTATTGGAGATCAATCAATTAAATATTGGAGTTCATTTTATTAAAATAAATTCCACAATATTGTGTAAAACGAAAGGAAATGCTTTAATTTACTGGGGTTTTATTTATCCAAAAAGATTAAACTGTATCTGGGATTGTCAAATCTCCTTGGTTTATTTGCTGAAACATGTAGGACTCAACAGAATGCTGATGTGACTCTTTGTGTATTTGAATTGTTTCTGCACTGTGATGAATAATGCTGGTACTAGGAAGCTGAGAGAAGAGAAATTGCTATGTCAGGCATTGGACTGAAATACATTTTAAATAGACTTTTTGTATGGTACTGTAGCAATTGAAAATTCTGATTCAGTGTCTGCTAAGAAAATTTTGGAAGTGCTTTTAGAAGTTTTTTAGCCAATACTAAATTTTGCCAGTTCAGTAATAGTGAGTACCCAAAATAAATTCATTAAGGAAGATTAAGCAATTTTTAATGTAAAAACTGTGATTATTCTGATTCTGATTTGGATTTATTTTGAATCTTCCGTTGTTCACAGGAGATTCGGTGATGGCTGAAGAGTACGTGACAAAAGCTGGCAGCTGATACAGCATAAGGTTTGCATAAAGCTAATTTTTTCATTTCTCGTTTCTCATCTGCTGTCTTTCAGACTCAATAATCTGTTTCCTTAAACTGCATTATTGATAAATGTTACATTGACCGTGAGATCATACAATGTTGTGTTAATGCTATGCTATGCTGTGCTGTATTTACCTAGACAATAGCATATTCTTTTGAAATCTTAGTTAGTTATATAGCTTTTCTAGATTTAAAATTACATTAACATCTATTTTGTGTAATTAAGATACATTTAATTGAGATACTACAAATCAATATATTTATGGTTATATAAATTAAATTTATGTAATGTAGGTAATATATCAATACATGCATATAGCATGTATATTAACATATGCATATTTAATATGATAAAGATTGAGATTATTATTTTTTTTATTTAATAAATTCCGATAGTGAGTCAAGTCAAAAGATGCTCTAAATACATTATAACTTTAACAGACCCAGAGAGGAGAAAAACCTCAGGAGGAATTTTGAAGCAAAGAATTTTTGAAAGTGGGGTTTGAGGAGTTATTTTATTACTTATTTATAATTAGAAGGAGGAAAAAAAAAATGAGTTTGAATGGAATTAAAAAATTACAATAGCCCCTATGTAATTTGTAAATATTTAATGAAAGCAACTGTAACTGTGTATCTTTGAAAACCTGATCCTTGAAAACTACCAAATGCATTCTCTCAAACTAAAAATGGTAAAAATGTGATTGTTAGTGCGAACAAGCATGAGAAGTATTGGCCTAGAGGTGATTGTTTTGAAAAGTTATTTTAAGCTAATGAAAAGAAGGTCATAGAATAAAAGTGTCATTTTAACCATGTAAATGTAATCAAATCAGCTAATGCAGGAGTGCATTTTGGCAAGAATAAATAAGCATTACAAGGCCTGATATGGACAGTATGGAATAAAGAAATGTATCCAAATGAGTAAGCATCAAATGAAGGATTATCCCTACTTGTGAGGGATCCATTCCAGCAAGAAACTGAACTATGGGCTACTGCATCTGAAATTTGTAGGACTCCCTAGAGAGCTAAAAGGGAATCTGCAGATTCTGTCATCAGTACTCCAAAGCTCTCTGCACTGTAGTGTAGTGCACAAAAGAAAATGTTCCCCAGATTTCCCTTTTAAAGAACTTATTTCAGAATACTAATCAGACCTTGGTGTTCTGAGTCTTTAAAAGTATAGCTGCCTGCCACAAAAAAGCTTTTGCACTTGAAGCCTTGAGCATAGTAATTTAGAACATCAATATTTTAGCAATTGTCAAAGAGATAGGAGATAAGTAAATGAGGATAAAATAATGAAATCATTATTTCTTGCAAAGTGACACTGACTTTTGGTGACTAAGGGGTATTACTTTGGGGGTTAATTCTGTAATTAAAATGAACACCAAGAACTATAATGACTTCACCAGTCAATTATGGACATTGCAACAGTTCTTTAAAAAAGTCCTAACACATCTCAAGTAGATAGGCATAAATGGACACGTGCAAAGTCAACAGACCCCTTGAAAACTATAGTCAAACAGCACAACCATCTTTTATGTAGGTACCTGTTTTGTTTGGTAAAGGATCACATTATGAAATTCTGTCTCTGGACTCGTGAGGTAATGTGATCTGTAGAATCAATGCTACCAAAGACTTGACAATTTTACTGGATTTTTTTAACTTTGTGTTTTGTATTTCTCCTGATTCACACATTCAGTTGTCAGGCTCGCTATAGTATGTTATACTTCTCATATGATCAGTAAACCTGTGATTTTAATTTCTATAATTTTAGAAATGCAGTGTCACTTAAACACTGTTCCCTGATTGACTTTGTCAATGTAAAAAGTGTGATTTTATCTGTCATTCTTTCCTTATCGTTTATTTGAGAGCCTTGTTTGCACTAAAAAGTATTTTAACTAAATAAACTTCTGATTCAAACTTAATTCAGTTTTAATTGAACAAGTGTAGATCTCTGTTACAGAATCCCCCACGTTACTTCAAGAGATGTAATTTTAAATTACAATATGTTTTACATAAATACTTCTTTCATTGACTGTTCTGGCTAAACTGGGTCTCACTGTGGACCCGTATTCCTCTTTACTGGGCTGGTTATTTGTGTGATCACGTGAAAAACTGGATCAGTATTCTAATACAGTTTATCACATAGCCCTGCTGACATTTACACCACCGTGATGGAAGAGGAAGTTATGTCAGAAAGAAGAAGCAGGAGATCATGGAAGTTCTTGTGTCCATGTGCTTATTCTTACCTTGTCCCTACTGTAAAAACAGAATATGTTAGTTTCCTCAACACTCACCAACATTTCACTGAGTGAACTCATAGAGAACATGAATGCATACAATTAGGATTATTCTAATAATTCTGCAAGCCTTCATAACTTGATTTTTATTTTCAGTCCTGTGTCCAGCTGTATAAAAATAGTGGATTAGGGCTTATCATGCACAAAACTGTACTGAAGAATCAAGATGTTTTAGCAGAATATCCCAGCAACCAGAGCTTTGCAGAAGAGGCCAGTTAAGATACTGTTAAATGTTTTTGCCAACCTTTAATGAAAAACACTGTTGTAAAACTTACAACAACAGCTAAGAAACGTAAACATATATTCAAGTCAATGAAAACTGATTAGATAAGCTCTCTGACATCAACTTCAATGTGATTTCATTATATATCCGGAAAGGAACCTTCATGTTTATAAAAAGTAGATTTCCAGTAACACAGTAATGAATTGCAGCACATCTTTGCCAGTGCTTTTTAACCATAAAATAGAAAAGATTTTTCATTTTATTTATTCTATAACAAATGGCTACATGTTTGTGATAACACTATAGTAACATTGACTTGTGGAATGTTAATGAAAAATCTCATCCAGAAAGTGTGTTTATTTCAAACAAAGCATAAGTATTCATAATTTCATCTTTGGGGTGATATACAGACACTTTTACTGTGGAAATGTAGGCCTGTTCCCCTTAGATCTTCAGTCATAGAACTCAGCTGAAGTCAATACTTTGGACCTTATCTACTGTGTACTCAATGTAAAGCTTCACATAAAGAGGAGCCCTAGTCAGGAACAAAGCATTTGCTGTATGATGGTCTACACAATTTTTTTTAAAAAAAAGATACCTCTTCACTAACGGGTCCTATAATCCAAGTATAAAATAGGTTGGACAAAGGTAGACAGTTTAGTATTAAAAAAAAGAAGCCAATATTGGCTAGTGTGATAGGTAGTGATGTCAGTCTATCTGTGATGAAGCATTGTCAAGTTCTGGTAAGCATTGTAGAACAAGGCAGTTTTAAGGAAAGAGCTCCAGAGAGCTGGCAAAACTGGATCCCAGCAGCTGCTTAGGCAACTGATGATAAGTCTATTGGTAAGCAATACTTAAATCATGGCAAATACTTACATATTCTGGATGGCTTTTTTACTTTTACACAAATAGAATACAAAGATGAGCCCTCTCAAACTGGCAGAAGCTAATTTGTGCTGAAATGTACACTAAAAACACTTGAAAGGCACTTGTGCAGAGTAGTACTTGGATATATGCTATAGCATATCTCATTATGCAGTAATTTTCCAGTGCAGATAAATTTTTGAATAAGCCTTAGGTGGAATTTATTCTACTTTTAAGGCCTCAAAAATTAATTACTGCTTTCTACTTAGAAGAACAGTTCCATCAGTGCAAACAAAATGATGGCACATAAAGCTGCCCTGCTAGTTGATTCATGTGAAGAAAAATGTGTAACATTTAGTTTCTAAGTTAAGTTTGAGGTGAATAGTTCAGAAAAAATCTTGTTACATAAACAATGGACATACTGGAGTTGTACGTCTTTGAAATATGGGGAATATTCATAGAACCCCTCGATGCCTCTATTTCAGAGAACAAAATGGAGCTGCTCTTCAATGTATCAGAAGATACATTTCAGGGTAAAATGCATGCAGAAATCCAACATGTATAATTTATTTTATAATTTTGGCAGTAAGCAAAAAAATTTTAAATTACTATGTTGTCTTTGAAGTAACAGTCTTAAGATACAATCGAGGGGGGAAAAAAGCAAAAAAACCCTCAAATATACCTTCAGGGAGAATGTTAGGATTTTTTGTTAACTAACAGGTTTTAACAGCTCTACTAGTTATATTCTGTGGCAGCAGTTTAACTTCGAATATAAACATTCAAGCTTTGAATAGTCCATTGCTTACTCAATGCTTCTATAGTATAAAATGACTTAGTGTCAGCAAGAACTGTGGACTTCGTTAGAGAGTGAAGGCAAGGATCTCCAAGTCAGTTTCTTAAGGTTGTGTGGTTGTACAGACAGTAGTGGAGGATGGGATTCTGAACTAGGACCACACTTGAGTAATTTCACTTGAAAGTCTAAGAAGACAGTTGGTGAGAACACTGCTTGAACTCGTCTCCACAGAAGTTGGTGGGAAAACAACTGTAACAAAGTGTGGATTCTATGGTATAGATACTGCAGTGCATGCATGTATGTGTATAACTGTATACACACACTCACTAGTCAAGGCACTTTTCTGAAAAACCTTCAGTCTGCAGAATTATGCCATATCTAGGCTACTAATACAGTATCTGTTGGTTGGGTGGATACATGTTAAAGAAAAGTCTTTGTGCTTCCAGGAAGATGAATAAAACTCTAATTGTGAAAGCCAACTATCTCTGCATTTCTACAGTTGCTTATGCAGTTGGAGATGATTTATTAGGCCATTATTAGATGTGTAATTTAATAGTTCAAAATAGAACACAATTTCACATTTGTCAAAAATAATAAATGTAACATGTTCTACATTTATAGATAACTTTCTTTAAGTGTTAATCCATAAATTTTGGACCATGACTGTAGGTTCAAATGCTAGCTTTTAGATATCTTAAATTACCTACTGCCTGGGGCAAAACCTGTCATTTTATGTACACCTGCACGATGTGCAGCCTGTTACAAGATTATTACTTACACAGCATCAGAAGCTGTTTTGAAAGATTTGGACTTCACAATGAATGTGTATTTCCTACAAAACAGCTAGCACTCACAGGCCGTATGCATGTATGTTTATGCCTGTACATACCTGTACCACTGTGGGTTAATTCTGTCATTCTAAACTCAAAATATATAGGCAGAGTTCCATCCTTTAGCTATTTTTCATAGGCATGAGTTAGAAAACCCCAGGTATGCAATTATTGTGTACAATGCAAAGCCGTCCAATTTTCCTTTTCAAATAATTATGTTACTGCAGCATCCCTAGATCAATAAAAAGTGGAAAATTTCTACTACCAAAAGCCCTTCTATGAGCCAAAGGAAATATTTTGCTATAAATGGCTGTGGAAGCTAGTTATACAGTTAAAAAAAAAAAAAACAAAGACAAAGACCCCAACAAAAACTAGATACGTAGTAAGATGTCTAAAAGGAAAAAAAAGCGTAGTATTTCCCTACAGTCAAGGAACTGTTGAAATATATTACTTAATGTTCTTTTTCTTTCTTCATATTGATAGTTTGATTACTTGTGAAGTACAGTCATGTTTAAGGAGTTTATACCCATACCCATTATATCTGAAGTAACTCAATTTCTTTCTTTTTCTCAATTTCTTTTAACTAAGGCTAGACTTTAATTTCTAGTGTGTTAGAGATAGGAGAGAGCCTTAAATGCAGAGGATCTAAAGTGCTCCTGCACTTCAGTCACAACAAACCCATGCAACACTACAGGCTTGGGAAAGAGTGGCTGGAGAGCTGCCTGGTGGAAAAGGACATGGGGGTGCTGATTGACAGTCAGCTGAATATGAGCCAGCAGTGTGGCCAGGTGGCCAAGAAGGCCAACAACATCCTGGCCTGTATCAGGAACAGTGTGGCCAGCAAGAGTAGGGAAGTGATTGTTCCCCTGTACTTGGCACTGGTGAAGTCCCACCATGTGTTCAGTTTTGGGCCCTTTACTACAAGAAAGGCATTGGGGTGCTGGAGCATGTCCAGAGAAGGGCCACAAAGCTGGTGAAGGGTCTAGAGCACAAGTCTTCTGCAGAGTGGCTGAGGGAATTGGGATTGCTTATTCTGGCTGAGGGGAGACCTTACTACTCTCTCCAACTACTTGAAAGGAGCTTGTAGCAAGATGGGGTTGGTCTCTTCTCCCAAGTAAGAAGATATAGCACAAGAGGAAATGGGAAACAGCCTAAGGTTGCACCAGGGGAGGTTTAAATTGAACATTAGGAAAAATTTTTTTCACCAAAAGAGTTATTAAACGCTGGAACAGGCTGCCCAGGGAAGTGGTTGAGTCACCATCCCTGGAGGTATTTAAAATATGTGTATGTGTGGTGCTTAGGGACACGGTTTAGTGCTAGACTTGGCAGTGCTAGGTTTGTGTTTGGACTCAATGATCTTAAAGCTCTTTTACAACCTAAATGATTCTATGATTCTAGAGTCCATCTGACTTCCAAATAAAAAGCTAAATTTTATTCAATAAAATATCAAGTTACAGTTTTATAGATGCCCTAGAATTTGGCTGATTAGACAGTGTCAGAAATTACCATCCTAGGGCATGTTCTAGTAAACTTCAGTTTCTCTTTTCTGGTGCCTTAATTTTACATTGCAGGATGAGTTTATTGTAATATGTTAGTAGAGGTTTTGTAATTGGAGTTTCATTAGAACTCCACTTGAAGAAGAATCTTAATACAGTCTAAAAAGTAGTACCTGCTTTGCTCTCTGTATGTTTCCTCTAATGTACTGTAGTAAGTGTGTAAGACTTTCCTACCACTATTGATCATCAGTTTGCTTTGGAATTGTAAAGCAATCATGGCACTCCACAATAATATTTATCTCAGAGAGTAGCAGTCTCTGGAATGGAGAACAACTGTAAAAGTTGCCTACCTGTTTACTTTTCTTCACTTGTTCTTCCATGTCATGCTAAATTACCTGGAGACCACCTACCTATATACAGATAGGCCTGCATATTACATGCAGCTCATGTAATCAGCTGTGAGTCTTTTTTATTGCAAAACTTTTTGCTAAAAATCCGTTTGATCACAATGAGCAGATAAGCTTATTTTGTGAGAATATCCATGCTTGTACCTTTGAGTCAAGGAGAATAAAAAATTAATAACATGCTCAAGCATCTCTTGAC